>CAUYRT010060708.1:0-21506 GCA_963574885.1 Lepilemur ruficaudatus
ATTAATAGGTCCATAAAAATATTCTCAGCTTGTTTTTTTTGTTTTTTTTTTTTTTTTTTTTTTTTTTTGCAGACAGGGTCTTACTCTGTTTCCCTGGTTAGACTGCAGTAGTGTCATCATAGTTCATTACAGCCTCAAACTCCTGGGCTCAAGGAATTCTCCTGCTTCCACCTCTCAGGTAGCTGAGACTACAGGTGTGCACCACCATATCCAGCTAATTTTTTTTATTTTTTGTAGAGATGGGGTCTCACTATGCTGCTCAGTCTGGTCTTGAACTCCTGGCCTCGAGCAATCCTCCTGCCTTGGCCTCCCAAAGTACTGTGATTACAGGCATGACCCAGCACACACAGCCGTCAACGAATTTTTTTTTTACAAAAGGACTAAGGCAATTCAGTGGGAAAAGGATAGTCTTTTCAACAAATTATGCTGGTAAATTGGGCATCTATCTGCCAAAAAAAAAAAAAAAAGAGGAGGAGGAGGAGAGGAAGAAGAAAAGAAGAAGATGATGACGACAAAAGAATAAACGAACTAGATCCAGATCTTATATCATTCACAAAACTTAAAATGAATCACAGAACTAAATGTAAAATGTAAACTATGAGACTTATAAAAGAAAACATAAGAGAAAATCTAGGTGACCTTGGGTTTGATGATAAGTTTTTAGATACAACATCAAAAGCATAATCCATGGAAGAAAATTAATAAGTTGGATTTTATAATTTATTTATTTTTTATATGTCTTTTCAGATATGTTCACTATGTTGCCCAGGCTGGTCTTGAACTTCTGGGCTCAAGCAATCCTTTCACCTCAGCTTCCTAAAGTGCTGGGATTATAGGTCTGAGCCACTGAGCCTGGTCAGACTTTATAATTTAAATCTTCTGCTTTGCAAATAAAGAAAGAGAGCGAGAGAGAAGACAAGAAAAGCCACAGAAGAAAATACTTGCAAAACATATATCTGATAAAGGACTTGTGTCTAAAATATACAAAGAACTCTTAAAACTCAACAATAAGAAAACAAACAATTAAGTGGATATAGATCTGAACAAACATATCACCAAAGAAGATATACAGATGGCAAATAAACTTATGAAAAGATGCTCAATATCATTTATCATTAGGAAATTGCAAATTAAAATAATAATAAGATACCACTACACATCTATTTGAATAGCAAAAAAAGCAACCTGACAATAGTCAAATCCAAAAAACCCCCAAAACTCCCCCCAAAAAACCCCTGAAATCAAATGCTGATGAGAAGGTGGAGCAACAAAAACTCTCATTCATTTCTGAATGAGAAATGAATGAAAAATTTGACAGCCACTTTGGGAGACAGAGTGGCAATTTCTTACAAAGCTAAACATGGTCATACCATACAATCCAGCAATCATACTCCTGAGTATTTACCCAACAGATTTGAAAACTAATGTCTATATCAAAACCTGTATACAGGCCGGATGCGGTGGCTTGCGCCTGTAATCCTAGCACTCTGGGAGGCTGAGACGGGCAGATTGTTTGAGCTCAGGAGTTCGAGACCAGCCTGAGCAAGAGCGAGATCCCCCCCGTCTCTACTAAAAAATAGAAAGAAATTAATTAGCCAACTAAAAATATATATATAAAAAATTAGCCAGGCATGGTGGCGCATGCCTACAGTCCCAGCTACTCGGGAGGCTGAGGCAGAAGGATTGCTTGAGCTCAGGAGTTTGAGGTTGCTGTGAGCTAGGCTGACGCCACGGCACTCTAGCCCAGTGAACAGAACAAGACTCTGTCTCAAAAAAAAAAAAAAAAAAACCCGTATACAAATGTTTATAGCAGCTTTATTCATAATCTTTGAAAACTAGAAGCAACCAAAATATCTTTCAATACTTGAATGAATAAACAGACTATGGCACAATTAAATATTATTCAGTGATAGGCTGATGCCTATAATCCTAGCACTTTGGGAGGCCGAGACGGGTGGATTGCTCAAGGTCAGGAGTTCAAAACCAGCCTGAGCAAGAGCAAGACCCCATCTCTACTAAAAATAGAAAGAAATTAATTGGCCAACTAAAAATATATAGAAAAAATTAGCAGGGCATGGTGGCACATGCCTGTAACCCCAGCTACTCGGGAGGCTGAGGCAGGAGGATCGCTTGAGCCCAGGAGTGTGAGGTTGCTGTGAGCTAGGCTGATGCCACGACACTCTAGCCCGGGCAATAGAGTGAGACTCTGTTTCAAAAAACAAACAAAAAAAAATTATTCAGTGATAAAAAGAAATGAGCTATGCTTTCCAGTAGACTTAGGTGGAGGAAAAAATTGTCCAGCATGAAACTGGAAGAAAAAAAAAAAAGAAATGAGCTATGAAGTCACGAAAAGACATGGATAAAAATTAAATACATATTTCTAAGTCAAAGAAGCCAATCGGAAAAGACTACATAACGTATAATTCCAGCTATATGGCATTCTGGAAAAGGCAAATATATAGAGACAGTATAAAGATCAGTGGTTGAGGAGTGGTTAAATGGGTGAAATACATGGAATTTTGTATACTACTCTGTATAATACAAAAGTTATAGGCTAGGTGTGGTGGCTCATACCTGTAATCCTAGCATTTTGGGAGGCCAAGGCTGGAGGATCATTTGAGAACAGGGGTTCATGAGCAACACAGTGAGACCCCATATCTACAACAAATAGAAATATTAGCTAGGTGTGGTGGCATGTGCCTGTAGTCACAGATACTTTGGAAGCTGAGGCAGAAGGATCACTTGAGCCCAGGAGTTTGAGGTTGCACTGAGCTTTGATGACACCACTGCACTCTAGCTTGGGCAAGAGCAAGACACTGTCTCAAAAACAAATAAACAAACAAAAAAACCAACAAGAAAAAAAAAAATCCCGTAGGCCCAGTGTGGTGGCTCACGCCTGTAATCTTGACACTCTGGGAGGCCGAGGCGGGAGGATTGCTTGAGCTCAGGAGTTTGAGACCAGCCTGAGCAAGAGCAAGACCCTGTCTCGACTAAAAATAGAAAGAAATTAGCTGGACACCTACAAATATATATAGAAAAAATTAGCTGGGCATGGTGGCACATGCCTGTAGTCCCAGCTACTTGGGAGTCTGAGGCAGGAGGATCACTTCATCCCAGGAGTTTGAGGTTGCTGGGAGCTGGGCTGACGGCACTGCACTCTAGCCCAGGCAACAGAGTGAGACTCTGTTTCAAAAAAAAAAAAAAATCCCCTATAGTTATATAGTATTCTGTATAATAATGTAATGCATAATGAATATTTTATGCATTTGTCAAAACCCACAAAACTTTACAGTACAAAGAGTGCAACTTAATATATACAAATTTTTGAAAAGAATTTAACAGATCAGGGGATCCCAGCATGGAATGCAGATTGTGACAAAAGAATCTAATGATGTTAAAAATGTATGAAATAACTTTTCTGAAAGGAGTTAAGGGGTATGAACTAAAATTAAATCTTAAAGCTGCCCCCACCGGCGGACTGAATGGACCCCCACTTGGCCAAGGGGATACCTGAAAACTGAATTTTGGGCCATGAGGATCCTGGGAGGTCAGACATGCCTCATCATGTCTGCCTTATTGTAGACATCCTTTGACAGCCCTAAGCCTATGCAAGACAAACCTGCAGGTCCTCAATTTACACAACAAATCTATGTTCAGTGGCTCATTACCTTAAAATATTCCAAGCCTTTAGACAGAGCTTCATTTTTTTTTTTTTTTAACCAATTACAAATCTAAGGCCAGGCGTGGTGGCTCATGCCTATAATCCTGGCTCTCTGGAAGGCCCAGGCAGGAAGATAGCTGGAGCTCAGGGGTTCAATACCAGCCAGCATGAATGAGCACAGTGAAACTCCATCTCTACAGAACAGAAACAAGAAAAACAAAAATAAAATAAAAGACAATTACAAGTCAAAAAATCTTTAAACCCACCTATAACCTGTAAGCCCCCACAGGTAAGATGGCCCACTTTTTAAGGCCAAATCAATGTATGCCTTCCATGTATTGATTTATAACTTTACCTGTAATCCCTGTCTCCCTGAAATGTATAAAACCAAACTGTAACCCAGACACAGTGAGTCCTCTTGCTCAAGGTTTCCTGGGTGTGGCTCTGGGCCGTGGTCCTCAAATTTGGCACAGAATAAACCTCTTTAAACTATTTTACAGTTATTTTTCGTTGACGGGGAAATGTGCTGACCTAAGTAACTTTGGAAATGAGTGGAGTCTGTAAGAGCAAAGGCAAATAGAATTACACATAAGCATTGTACTCCAGTTGGTAAGGTTGTTTCCCACAGGGGTATTGGTTAACAATTCTGGGCTGGGCACGGTGGCTCATGCCTGTAATCTCAGCACTTTTAGAGGCCATGGCAGGAAGATGGCTTGAGGCCAGGAGTTTGAGACAAGCCTGGGCAACACAGCGAGATCCCATCTCCACAAGTGTGTCTATAGTCCTAGCTGCTCAGGAAGCTGAGGCGGGAGGAGGATGGCTTGAGCCTAGGCTCATCTTTTGGCTCAAAGACTTAGCAGGATACACCGGTGAGATGGAGATGACTCAGACCTGACATCCAGGGAATCCAGGAACTCCCCAGCTAGTGAAGAAGTCAGAAAGTAAACAATAGCAATAAAAATAAGAAAAGTGGGTAAATGCTTGAGGAACAAAGCAAGATGGGAGTAGCTGAATGTGGAGAATTTGGAAAAGCTTCAAGACTTGAAGATCACCATGAAAAGGGGGAGGGGAGGGCATTCCAGGCAGCGGGAACAAGATATATAGGGCACAGAGAGGTCTGACAGCTCTTGACTTTGCAGGAAACCTAATTGTTGAGTACAAGTCCAACACTTTCTCTCAAGTATGTGCAGTAGATGTCGCTTTCATTTTGCAAGAGGCCTCTGAGATGCGAAGTAACTTCTCAAAGGCCACCCAGCTGGTAAGCAGGAAGATCCAAACAGGAACTCAAATGATGCTCTAAGTCTGGTGGCTGCCTCTCACACAGGTGAACCCTCTGCCTCTCCCTCCCGCCCCAGGTGACATTCCCTAGCCCCTTGCCTTCTTTCTTTAAGCATTCTCTCTCAACACCTTCCCACCTCACTTCCCCAGTCTCTTTCCTCCGAAGTTCTTGCGTGATTAATCATTACCAGCCTCATGAGCAAGGACAGGAATCTAGAATCTCAGGAGCAAGATCTCTCACCACCTGCTGGCTCTCTGTAACCTAAGCCACGCCTTAGAGGGGATCAAAATCGCTGCTTAGGCCTGCCCCGTCTTCTCCTCCGGGTTGCTGTGAAGATCAAAAGAGCTTCTTCTCCATCCTTCAGGCCTTCCTCCCTTGCGCCCGCAGCCAGACACACCCTGGCACACACTTCACTCAGCCTCAGGAGATAGGTATGGTCCAGCAGGTGTGTCCCATCTCCGCATGCAGGCGGGGCGCAGCTTCCGGGATTTCTCAGCACCAGCACCCAGCAGGGCGTGGACCTGCAGTTAGGCGACCCCACCCGGTCACGACCCGGGCTAGAAGGCGAAGGAGGGGAACCCTCCGTCCCAGCCCAATGGGGGACTGCTGCTTCTGCGCTCAGCCTGTTGGTCGGTGAACCCAGGGTCCAACCTCTCCTCCTCCCCAGGTGCCGGGGCGCGGAGAGTTAATTCCAACCGCCTCTCTGCACATTCCCGGGGGCCGGGTCGCCGAGGGCGCCTCCCATTGGCTGCGGAGCCGGCTCGGGACTGATTGGCTGAGGCTCTCGGCTGTGGCTCTCGGAGGCTCCCCATTGACGCAGAGCTCGGGAGGCCGGAGTGTGGCGCCCAGGTCTCCGCAGGTTACCGCGGGTGAAGCTGCCGGGGGCTCCGGTAGCTACCTGGGGACACGCATACCTGGCCCTAGACCCGACTTCCTCCTGGATCCAGATCTCGTTATTGTCTTGGGGACGCCACCGGATCTTCTCCCGGATCCTTTTTCTCCCTAACCTGCTGTTTTTCTTTTTCCTGCCTCCCCGGCTTCCATCTCCCAACTCTGCTTTTCCCTCCTCCACGCCCGGGCCCGGTAGCCCAAGCATCCCGCCTGCCACCTCCTGGCTTTTCCCGTCCTTGACCGCAAATCCCTTGAACAACAGGGCCCTGCCATAACCTCTCACCACAGTCTCCTAAACTCCCCATTCTTCCCTCTTTGCCAGCTCCTCTCTCCCAAATCCAGTTAACCCTTGATCTCTTGACATTTGACCCTAACACCCCTGACTCCAAACTTCTAAATTCTAGCCTTCTAAAGATTGTGCTGCTGAAACTGAGGTCTTCCCCTGACTTCTGACCCCTCTTTCTGAGACTCATTTTGACTTTCTTACTCTTGGGCCAGTTCCTGCTGCTGCTATCCCACCATGGACTTCTTGATGAGTGGTCTGGCGGCCTGCGGAGCCTGTGTATTCACCAATCCCCTGGAGGTGGTGAAGACCAGGATGCAGTTGCAGGGAGAATTGCAGGCCCCCGGCACATACCAGAGGCACTACCGAAATGTCTTCCATGCCTTCATCACCATTGGCAAGGTGGACGGCCTGGCTGCCCTGCAGAAAGGTCTGGCCCCCGCTCTCTTATATCAGTTCTTGATGAATGGCATCCGACTGGGCACCTATGGGCTGGTTGAGGCTGGAGGCTACCTGCATACGGCCGAAGGCAACCTCAGTCATTCTCGCAGTGCAGCAGCTGGGGCTGTGGCTGGGATCATGGGAGCCTACTTGGGGAGCCCCATCTACATGGTAAGAAGAGGGATCTTGCCTGGGGCCTTCAGGGTAGATCCTTGGTGTAGGGTAGGAGCCCAGACCTCCACAAGAGCATAGGTGGCAGGGTGCTGTCCCTCTGCAAGTAGGGAAGGGCATCAGGAAAGCGCTGACAGGCTTTGGATCTCCTGATCTGCCCTATACACACCCATCCAGTGAACACAATTGAATGTTATTGATTAAGATTATGGGCTTTGGAATTAGTCTCTCTAGAACTTAAATCCTGGCATTGAAAATTACTAGTTGTTGAGCTTCAGTTGCCACATCTGTAAAATGGGAATAATTGTCGTGCCCTTTTTATGTGATTATTGGGAGGATTGAGGGAGACAAATGAGATAACATATGTAAAGCCCTAGTACAAATCCTCCGCATAGTAAGCATTTGATAGTATTGCTTTTATTATTTTATTATTATGTGATATTGAGGTTGGGTTTGTGTAGGATGTGGAATTTGAGTAGTATCAGTCAGCATAGGGATCAGGAAGTTCCTGAGCATCACAGAATTACAATGTCACCATCTACCCCTTTGAGTTATCTGGTATAGGTGAAGTATTGACAGCCTGACGCCCAGAGAGGGGAAGTGACCTGATCAAGGTCACACAGCTGTTTATTGCTAGGACTAGGCCCTGCCTAGTGCTCCTAAGAGCAAAAGAGACTGGGAGGCAGTATATTCTGTAGGAGAAGCAGTCTAGTCTCACTCCCAGGATGTGAGATTCAGGGACAGTGTTCTCTCCGAAGTTGGATAGCCACATGCCCCTATAGAGATTGGGGGCCAGAAAGCAAATTTTGCCCAGGGTCTGACAGCGTGGTTGAGGTGGCAGCTAGAGACCTGGTCTGGGAATGGGAGCTGGCATGAGAGGCTGGATATGCAGGTCTTGCCTAACATGAACAGTCTTAGGAAATACTGCCATTCTTCAATCTCTCCACCCCCCACTCCTAGCTCCAAGGGAAGGAGGATGTGGAGGGGGTTGGGTATCTTGAAGTGCTAGGAGATCCATCCCCCTGGGACTGGAGCCAAGGGACACAGAGTCTCATGATCAATTTGTTAAGTAGGGACAACAATAATTATCAGATTAAAAGGATATTCATTGCTGAACAGCCTAGAGGAAGTGTGAGGGAGTCAAGCATTTGGATCTCTGAGGTAGGAGCAAGGCCACTGGGGCATAGGTTGTGATACTCTCTTGTTCCCAGGTGAAGACACACCTACAGGCACAGGCAGCCTCAGAAATTGCCGTAGGGCACCAGTATAAGCACCAGGTGAGGTTTCCCCAACCCGCTGGAGTCCCTACCATCCTCTCCCATTTCTCCCTAGCTTTCTGCCTGAACCCAACAGCTCCAGCCCCAGCCACTGTTCTGCCCAACCCATCAGCTCAGTCCCAATCTGCCCCTGAAGCCCATCCAGATACTCTTTCCAACACCCACCCCAGTTCCTCTAATCTTCTGCCTATTTCTCCTGACCTGCTAATGTCCTCACTTCCATACATCCTGCCCCTATTCTGGGGTGGGGAGGGATGGGACAATGGGGTGGTAGACAACCAAGGGTCCACATTCTGGCTCTAAGCCCACATTGAACTTGTTGTCTGGACAATAGGTACCTGTTAAGGACCCATCCTTGGCAGTGTTAGGAGGTGGCAGCCCCTGATGCTGGGGTGACTGAAGCCCACCCCCATGGTCTTCCCCCCACCAGGGCATGTTTCAGGCGCTAACCGAGATTGGCCAGAAACATGGTCTGGTGGGGTTGTGGCGTGGGGCCTTGGGTGGCCTGCCCCGAGTCATCACCGGTTCCTCCACTCAGCTGTGCACCTTCTCATCCACCAAGGACCTCTTGAGCCAATGGGAGGTACTGCCCAGGAAAGTGGTGGGGCCATCTGGGAAGTGGGTGTAAGGGGAGGGCAAGTTGAGGTGGGCCCTGGAGGGGATGGTACCAACATTCAAATGTGAGGGAGCAGCAGGAGGGCTTGGGAGTCACTGACTCTTTATACCGTTCCTACAGTTCTCCTGTCACTTCCTCCTAGAAGGGGCACCCTGGCCTTCCTCCTTCACTGTGCTATCACACTGTGTTAGAATTGTGGAATGTCAGCTCCCTGTGTTACCAGCTCTCTGTATTCCCAGGGCAGGACCTGTCCTCTTCCTAGGGGTTGAATAATTAGCTGACTAACAAAGCTCTTCCTCTCTCCCGACTTAGGTCTTTCCTCCCCAGAGTTGGAAGGTGGCTCTGGCGGCTGCCATGGTAAGTGGCATTGCAGTGGTCCTGGCCATGACACCCTTTGATGTGGCCTGCACAAGGCTCTACAACCAGCCCACAGATCCACAGGGCAAGGTAAGGAAGTGCTCTGGGGATGCGGGCAGGCAGGGAAGCAGGCGGTGGGAAAGCAGATTGTGGGTACTGGTGGGACAGCCTAAAATGCAGCCTGCAGAGGCAAGGCCTCTGACAAGCTTTCCTGTGCTCTCCCACCCTTTCTGATGTGTTCTCAGGGCCTCATGTACCGGGGGATTCTGGACGCTCTGCTGCAGACAGCACGGACAGAAGGAATTTTTGGCATGTACAAGGGTATAGGTGCCTCCTACTTCCGTCTTGGCCCCCACACCATCCTCTCCCTCTTTTTCTGGGACCAGCTGCGCTCCCTGTACTACACGTACACTAAATAACAGCCCATCTACCACACTCCACCAAATTGGCACTCCTTGGACACTTGTGCCTCTACTACTATGTCCTGGTGACTGACTACTGACCAGGTGACCATTCATCCATCCAAAGGGAACAGCCAACACCACTCCTCATCTGTGCTCTCAGGGTTCAATCACTACAAGGCATAGTTTCCCTCCCTCCCTTGGGTATTGCTTTTAACCTTCCTTCCCCATACCTCTGTACACTTCACACCCCTCTCTCAGGTCTGAATCAGTCACTCCAGAGTGTATTTCCACTGCCAGCCTTGGGTCCCTCCTGCTCCCACGCACAGCTTTAAACTACTCCCTCTCTAAGACCAGAGGGAATTGGGGGAACCCATGTGTCTTGTTAGATGCAAAGGCACAGAGATTATATTGGTTATAAAGCAAGTTTATTTCTGCAGAGAGGTGTCTTACGTTTGTGCACAGGAAAGAAATAAGAGGAAACCCAGATATTCAACCTCTTTTTCCCCGTCACAGAACTGGGTCCCCAAGTCCTCAGCAGCATCATGCAGTGTTTCAGCATCTTTACTGGGAACCAAAGATGTTGGGATCATGAAGGGTCAGACTGGCCACCAGCTGTTCAAAGTCACCCAGGCTCCAAGGTGGAGGTGACAGATTTTCAGGGCCAAGGGATGACCTGTTGTCAGGGCTTGGTGTGGGGAAAGACAGTGAAAGAGAACATCATCCAGGCCTGAGGTATCTGTGACCTTAAATCTCTGGCCCACTCCAGCTTCCTTGGAGGACCCCACCAGCCAATCTCCCTGCTGTGCCCCTCCCAGCCCAATTCTCTTGGGGACCCAGTCGGGAGACACCCGCCCCTTCCTTCTTCCTTACGGGGGCTGATTGAAGGTGAGCAGGAGATCTGTCTGGTACTGGGGCAGCCGCAGCAACGCCTGATGCAGTGTCACATCCTTTGCTACCTAAAGGGACCAGAAGGAGGATGTTTACCTGGATCCCTAGGGTCACTCTCCTTACCTTTCCAAGACGTCCCTCACTCGTGGCCCCTCACCTGCTGGTTTTCCTTAGCTACCTGCTGCTTGCCAGAGAGAACCCAGGCTTCTTGACAGCAGCTCCTCAGGGCCAGGTTCTCCAAACTAAGAGGCCACACAGACTCCACTTGCACAGCCCGAGCCCCCTGCACCCCGCCAACGTCCTCAAAGTGGTACCTGGGGTGGGAAAGCAGGGTCAAAGAGGGGCATCTCTCACCGCCTTTCCAGGAGCATCCTTAAGTCCTAGGCGTCGCTCCCTTTGTCGCTCACCCCCGGGGTTGGGAAGTTGGGGGGGGCGGTATAGTAAGAATATAGCTCTTCGAGTTCTCCTTGCCCCATTGACCGTTGGCCGCAGGCCCCGCCCATTTCTTGGGCTCCGGCCCTCCCATTGGCCAGCCGTGGCCCCTTCCCTCACCGCGCAGCCGCTTCCCCCTCCACGTGGGCCTGCAGTTCCAGAAGTTCCACGATCAGACTCTGGTCCGTCACTGGATGGCAGAAAACTTCTTGATTGTCCGGGACTGGTCGGAGGTCGCTGGAGGAAGTCGAGTCAGACCCTGGTTGACCCCAGCTTCTTCCCGCAACCCACCTAGTCGGCTTCAACCAGCGCCCAGGCCTTCTCACCTTACATCAATGGCCCCGGGGGGGAGGATGGCGGAAAAGGCGCCCCCGAACAGTGGATAGTCTCTTGTAGGCTCCATGGGCCTGACACTGGAGTAGGGGCGTTAGAGAGGTTTAAAAGAAACCCACATGAGGTCACGTGGCATCCCCTCTCCGGGTTTCGCAGCTGCCACAGCCACCTCCGGTCTTGCTTAGCCCGGTCCCTTTAAGACTTGGCCCCGCCCAGGGATCGGGTCGGCCAATCGGCGCCTGCGCCTTGGGTGCGGAGCCCAGCGATGCCCTTCGAGAAGCCAAGCTCTTTGGAGCGCGCGCAGTGGGAGACCGGGTCTATCCTGGACTTCGGGTCTCAGCGTTCAAGATTTGTGGCGCCCTCTGTGGTCACTAGAACGCGCCCGCTAGCCTCCTCCCTTTAAAGGGGTCGCACCTTCTAAGAAGGTCGCATGAGACTTTCCTAAGGGGTAGTTGCTCGTCGTAGGGACCCTTGTCTAGGCGAGGTCCCCTGAGTCTGGGGAGAATATTTTCAGGATGTTGTTGGGGCCTTTTGACGGCGAATGGGCTGCCAACCCGACCGATAATTCCTGGTCCCGATGCTGGGAATTAGGGGAACAATAGGTCCAGGTGTGGGTCCGGGTTGGGATTCAGGCCTCACGCCTCCCTGAAAGCGAGACCCAACTGGGGGATTAGAGATCTAATCCCCCTTAAATCTTCCGTCTGGGCGGGGGGTCGCGGCTCCTCGCCCCTACCCACACATGCACCTGGATAGAAGCAGGGATTAAACCCTCTGTTGTTTTTCTTTTAGATTTCTAGAGTTTTCTTGAAGTTTTAGCATACCTATATCCTCCCAGTTAATTTCTCCTTTCATCTTTGATCCTCAGCACCTGGCGGAGTGTTTAGAGCACAACAGGCCTAGTATATACTGTTGAGCAATTGAATAAACTCTTTAGTGTCAATGGCTGAAACCCCGCAGACCATTCATGCCCTCGGGGTTCTAGAGGTCACCCTCTTCCCAGCTGGGCAAGAGGATTCTCATTTTAAGCCATACCACATGCAAGTGCTGACCATACCTCTGGACCCTGATAATTTAGTGAAATGGGGCCCAGGGGCACATATTTATTGGGCCCTTCACCTTGCCAGGCCCTCTGTGAAGAGCTAGAGATACAATTAGGACACAGCCCCTGCACCTCACCTAGTGTAGAACAGTGGAGCACACTTTTGAGTCTTAAAGTGAGAATTCATAAGGACATCCTGGGGGTATTCTAGCCAGTGGAACATCGGGAGCAAAGACTTGGTGATGAGAGGGCATGTTTTGGGGCATGCAAGCATATCAGCTTGGCAGGGGCATAGGAAGGTGGGAGTGGAGGTAGTGGTGTAGAGTGAGGATGAGTGGCAGGGAGCTGTGACTGGCCAGGTGTGCAGTGTTTTTGTAGAACATAGGAAGGAGCATGGACTCCTCATTGCTTACGACAAGCATCAGACTTCTCTCTGAGCCTCGTTTCCTCATCTCTAAGATGCTGTTGGGATGAAATAAGATGTGGATATAGTTGAATCTGAATCTGCAAATCTAATTCTGGGAAAGAGAGTGGACTAGGGTTGCTCCATGAGGAATTCTAGAGAGGAGGGGAGTGTTAGCCTCTGAGGAAGAGAAGGAGCCAGGCCATGGGAAACCAGAGGAGCCAGGTCAGAGGGGTCTACCCCATGCTTCTTCTCTCACATGAGGAGTGACAGGCCTCTCTGTCCCTCCCTCTGCATTTCTGCCAGCCTGCCATCTGTTCCCTCTCCCTGCCAGGGGCAACACCAGCTCTGGCTGCTTTGGAAGCAGTCAAGCAGGTAGAGAGTACTTAGAGAGGGAACTTCAAGGACACAGAAATTAACAGGGTCCTGGTGCTGGAAATAAGGTGTGGAGGCCTATTCATGGGCCAGAAGGAGGTCAAACAATGTTAGGGAGACAGAGGAGAAAGCCCTTGTGCAGCTGGGAACTGCTGGCCTTGCACAGTTCTGTGAGCTCTTGTGGGAGGGGCTCAATGGGCTCTTCCAAGTGGTAGGAAGCAGAAGTGATGGGGTAGAGGCCAGACCTCCTCTGGGAGGATGGGGTGGAAGACCACCCTCACTTAGCAAATCCTTGCTCTTGGCTCCTCATCCCTTTCTCCTTTCACCTCTTTCTTTGTGCCTGTCACTTCTGCTGGCCTTCCCAAATGCTATCTGCACCCCCACACACCCGACCCCTGCCATCCGTGCCTTGTGTTCAAATTCAAGCTTCCCAAGAGACAGAATCTAATTGGGTCGATTAGTTGCCATTCAATCTGAAAGTATCTATTTGGCAGGCTCTCCTGCCTGACCACTTCTCAGTCCACCAGCCAGACACAAGTGAGATCCCTGGTCCAGCAGGCTGGGGCTAGGATGATGGGTATCATGGGACAAGCTCAGTAGACGGAAATTGCTGGCAGCCACCTTTCTCAGGAGGGTGTGTGGAGATGGCTGGCTCTCGGCCTGCTGGCTGAAGGAGGCCTGCAACGAATTGATTCTGTTTCCCTGGGACATTCCTTTACCAGTGCTCTGCATGCAGTCGACATAGTTGTTTGCTCTGGGGACAAGTGTCCCAGAGCCCCTTCCTTTGAGGGCACGAAAAGATGGACTCAGACCAGAGAGTTAACTCAACACCTAAAGTTAAGCACCCCTTTGGGAAGAGTTAGAGCAACATATTTCTGTTAAGCACGGGTTTTTAATCTTTTTTTCTACCATAGACCCCTTTGGCAGTTTGGTGAAGCCATGGTCCCCTCCTCAGAATAATATTTTTAAATTCATCCTAGCACTCTGGGAGGCCAAGGCGGGTGGATTGCTCAAGGTCAGGAGTTCGAAACCAGCCTGAGCAAGAGCGAGACCCCGTCTGTACTAATAATAGAAAGAAATTAATTGGCCAACTAAATATATAGAAAAAATTAGCCGGGTGTGGTGGTGCATGCCTGTAGTCCCAGCTGCTCGGGAGGCTGAGGCAGAAGGATCGCTTCAGCCCAGGAGTTTGAGGTTGCTGTGAGCTAGGCTAACGCCACGGCACTCTAGCCCGGGCAACAGAGTGAGACTCTGTCTCAAAAAAATATATATATATATATTTTTAAGTTCATAAAACATAGGAATACAAAAGAAACTAAAATATTTAAATATCAAAATGTAAAACCCAGATGTTTGATATGGTAAAACTCTCCTTTGTTATATTAACGAGATCTAGCAGCAGGTATAATAAATGTGATGTCAAACTAGTGTTGCACATAAAACATAGTTCAAGAGATCCACAACTCTAAGGTGAGAATATCTGTGATAGTTACTGTGATGAAGTCATAGGTAGTGCTAACACTACTGTGGTTTGTTATCTATAATCACAGTGAAAGGAAGTACTAAATTTCAGTTAAGAGGCTATTAAAGATGTGATTTTTTTTCCTTCCAAGTTCATTGACTAGAAGTTAAGAAACCCAGCTATGAATTATTATGTGTCCCTAGCCCTATACTAGGCTCTAGGAGCCAAAAATGTGTGAAACAGGGTGCTTCTTTCTGAGCCTCCAACCTGACTGGGCAGAGCTCAGGTCAAACTGCAGCTCTCACACCCTGGTATGGAATAGACATCAGTGCTCCCACTTAGCCCCTAGCTGAGAAAGCTGCCTTGGAGAGATGCCCAGTGGCAATCAGTGGTGGCCACAGTAGATTTCTAAACAAGGGCCTGATATCCTCAATCAAGGTCATGTTAGAGGAAGACCAGTGTGTCCTTGTGTTTGGGTTGATTCTGTAACTGTCACCTAGTCCCCTCCCTGGAACTTTCCAGCCCCGTATCTCATCATTTTCCCCTCATAGTCTGTGTGCTAGGCTCTCTGAACTTTCCTTACTCCCTTGATTGAGTCTACCTCTTCCAAGCCTCGGAGCATTTGCACATGCTGTGTCCTCTGTGAAGAACTTTGTTTCTCCCCTCTTCCCTGGCTAGCTCCTCCTCAGATCTCCAGGACTGGATTAACTGCTCTCCTGTGGGCTCCTATAGCTCCTGGGCTGCTGCAGGCAACTCACTGTGTTGTAATGCACTGAGGATTGGGAGGGCAGGGACCACGTCTGTCTTTTCTTAAATTGCGTAGGTCCTGGCCCATAAGTATTTATTGAATGGATGTTGCTTAAGAGACAGGAAGTTGGCCAGGCCTGGTGGCTCACGCCTGTAATCCTAGCACTCTGGGAGGCGGAGGTGGGAGGATCGCTCAAGGTCAGGAGTTCGAAACCAGCCTGAGCAAGAATGCGACCCTGTCTCTACTAAAAAAATAGAAAAAAATTAATTGGCCAACTAAAAATATATAGAAAAAATTAGCCGGGCACGGTGGCGCGTGCCTGTAGTCCCAGCTACTCGGGAAGCTGAGGCAGAAAGATCGCTTGAGCCCAAGAGTTTGAGGTTGCTGTGAGCTAGGCTGACGCCCTGGCACTCTAGCCCGGGCAACAAAGTGAGACTCTATCTCAAAAAGAAAAAAAAAAAAAAAAAGGGAGAGACAGGAAGTTATTTACCAATTAAGACTAGTTAAGGAATGTTACAGCTTTTTTAGAATTTGTCTAGCAGGTTTTCCAATTCTCACTGGAAAACTGCCAAAAATTTTAAAAATTAAAAAAATAATAATAATTAAAAAAAAAAAAAGACTAGATAAGGGCTAGGTGCAATGGCTCATGCCTGTAATCCCAGCGCTTTGGGATGCTGAGGCCAGAGAATCACTTGAGGCCAAGAATTCAAGACCAGCCTGGGCAACACAGTGAGACCCCCATCTCTACAAAAAAATTAAAAATAAGAAAAATTAGGCCGGGTGTGGTGGCCCATGCCTGTAGTCCCAGCTACTCGGGAGGCTGAGGCCGGAAGATCGCCTGGGCCCAGGTGTTTGAGGTTGCTGTGAGCTTGGCTGACGCCACGGCACTCTAGCCCAGGCGACACAGTGAAACTCTGTCTTAAAAAAAAAAAGAAAAAGAAAAATTAGCGAGGCATGGTGGTGTGCACCTGGAGTCCCAGCTACTCAGGAGGCTGAGGCAGGAGGATCACTTGAGCCCAGGAGTTCAAGGATACAGTGAGCTATGATCATGCCACTGAACTCCAGCCTGGGTGACAGAGCAAAACCCTGCTCTAAAAAAAATAGAGATCCTTTTATGAATCCTCAGTGTGACGATTGGGTTTTTAAGCTCATGTGTAAGAAGTGCCTCTCTCAAACCTTGTTACAACATGGGCACATTACCAGTCTGATGTGAAAAAAGGAATTCTGAACACTGAAGTTCAGTGAAGCTTCTTGGTTGGTGAACACATTGATGTGCCAGGAGGTGACACACCCTGACTCTCTGGAGAGGGAACATGGAAGCTCAGATTCTGGGACTTGTTCCAACCTTGCCTATTTATATACTTTAAAATAAAACTATAATTATAAGTATAGCACTTCCTTGAGTTCTGTGAGTTGTTCTAGTAAATTATTGACTGGGGGTGAGGGGTATGGGAACCCCTCAACAGATAGCCAGTCAAAGTGTGGCTGACCTGGGAGGCTCCAAGATTTGAGGCTGGTGTCTGAAGTGAGGGCAGCCTTGTGGAAAACTGAGCCTGTAACCTGTGGGGTCTGACACTGACTCCGGGTGGGTGGTGCTGGAATTGTATTGCAGTGCATATGGCGGGATGAGGGTCTGCACTAAACTGCTGCAGGTAGGAGAGGGGAGATGAAGCCAGGATAAGCACTAAGCAAGGGAAACAGTAATGTGGGTTATTCACAAGGTGTAGAGGAAGAATGAAGAGCAGGTTCAAAGGCGGAGGCCTGGCCAAGAAGAATGGAGACACCAAAGACAGAAATAGGGGCTTAGAGGGCAAAGAGGAGATAGGACCTCTGTTCTTGCCCCTAAGTCACAAGACTGGGCACTTTACTCCCTGCCCCCTACTTCCCAACAGCAAAGTCCAGTTTATCTGATCCTGCCATTCATCCCTTTTCATTATAGGATTATCACTAGCCAGTGTGGCAGGGACAACTGCATCATGTGTCAGTGCTCTATCACATTTCTTCGTAGTGTCTGGAGCCAGCTAACAGCACACATCCCCACCGCATTCCAAATGAGTTGCACATTCTCCCAGTTAGGTTCTGGCAACTCTTAGTTGTCTTTTGTTTTTAGAGATGGTCTTGCTCTGTCACCCAGGCTGGAATGCAGTGGTATAATCAAAGCTCCCTGCAGCCTTCAACTCCTGGGCTCAAGCCATCCTCCCACCTCAGCCTCCCAAGTAGCCAAGACTACAGTAGCATGCCACCACGTTCAGCTAATTTTTTTTTTTTTTTACTTTTTGTAGGGACAGGGTCTCATTATGTTGCCCAGGCTGGAGTGCAGTGGTGCAATCATAGCTCACTGTAATCTTGAACTCCTGACCTCAAGTGATCCTTCCATCCTCCCTCCTTGGCCTCCCAAAGTGCTAAAATTACAGGTATGACACACCGCGTGCCTGGCCTAATTTAGCTCTTTTCATCTGCTTTATTTAGCCAAGGCAGGTGGGATGTCTGGGAGTGGGGAGGGAAAAGTGGGGAAAGTGCACTAAGTGGGGAAAGGATCCAGGAGAGAGGGGCTATAGAGGAGCGGGAGAGGCTGGCCCACTTGTCCCTTCTGGTGCTTCAGATCTCTGGGCAGCCGGTTAGATTGTTAGGTTAGTGGTGGCCATTCCTTCTCAGCCTCCTCTTTCTCTGTTAACCCCTTACATGTGGGCCACCAGGACCTGCACACTCCCCCTAGATAACCTTATCCATCCCCATACCATATGAATATTTCCCTCCCAAATATTCATCTCCATCCCAGATCTCTCTCTCTCTCTTTTTTAAGTAAGGTTAGTAGAGACCAGATCTATTCTGACTGCCTCCTGGATACCTCTACCTGCATGTCCCACTGATGCCTCAAACTCAACACAACCTAAGCAAAGCACATCATCTTCCTTCCAAACATGTGTTCCTAGCATGGATAATGAAGTTATCATCTACCCAGTGGTTCAAGCAAGAAGCCTGGGCATCATCATTGGCTACTCTCTCCCTTCCTTCTCCTCCCACATCCAGTTCCTGATGATCCTACCTCCTAAGGTCTCTCGAATTCTTCCATTTCTCTCCACCTCCACTGCCATTGCCCTAGTCTAGGCCAGTGTTACTTTCGCCTGGAGATGTCACAGCTTTCTCCTTTGACTCCCACATCGCCTCCTGCTTTCCTCCTCTGCAGACAGAGAGATCTCTCAAAAACACAGATCTGGGCTGGCTATGGTGGCTCATGCATGCAATCCAGCACCTTAGTAGGCCAAGGCAGGAAGATTGCTTGAGGCCAGGAGCTCAAGACCAGCCTGGGCAACAAAGCAAGACACTGTCTCTACAAAAAAAATTTTTTTAAAAATTAACTGGGCATGGTGGCAAGTGCCTGTAGTCCTAGCTACTTGAGAGGTTCAGGCAGGAGGATCACTTGAGCCCAGGAATTTGAGGCTACAGTGAGCTATGAATGCACCACTGTGCTTCAGCCTGGGTGAGAGAGTGACACCTTGTTACCAAAAGTTCAGTTCTTGTCCCCACAGCTAAATGAAGAAAGAATGAGGAAAGCAGTTGGAGGGAAAGGAAAGAGAAGTTTATGAATTTGTCGGCAAATGAAGATGGTAGACTCTCATCTTAAAGAACAATCGTCTTAACTATAAGCAGAAATACAGAGCTTTGAAAGGAAGTTTTTAGGCCGGGCATGGTGGCTCACGCCTGTAATCCTAGCACTCTGGGAGGCCGAGGCGGGCAGATCATTTGAGCTCAGGAGTTCGAGACCAGCCTGAGCAAGAGCGAGACCCCGTCTCTACTAAAAAAATAGAAAGAAATTAGCTGGACAATGAAAAATATGTAGAAAAAAATTAGCCAGGCATGGTGGCGCATGCCTGTAGTCCCAGCTACTAGGGAGACTGAGGCAGAAGGATTGCTTGAGCCCAGGAGTTTGAGGTTGCTATAAGCTTGGCTGACTCCACGGCACTCTAGCCCAGGCAACAAAGTGAGACTCTGTCACAAAAAAGTAAATAAATAAAGGGAGTTTTTAGCTTCAGGCTATTGCTGTTTAACTATAGCATCTCTGGTGAAGACATACTGGTGTTGTTGAGCCATCTCCTGTGGTACAAAGAACAAAGGACATTCCCCTGTCCCTCTGATCACTGGGCTCAGGCAGGAAAGCAGGTTTTAATTCTGAAAGGGGTGGGGGGGGCTAAAGAGACAACTTGTAATACATTTTGCCCTTTTTCAGGCCCTTACTTCTGTTACGTAGTCTGAAAAAACAAAACAAAACAAACACAAACAAAAAAAATACAACTCTGTTTATGTCTAACCTCTATATGAACCCAACCCCTTCTAATGGTTTCCAATTGCTCTTAGAATCAAGTCCAGATTCCTTAACATGGTCTATTAGGCCTTTGACTTTGCCTGTCCTGTTTCCTATTTGTACTTACTGTTCCAGGTTGGCTTGCTCACCTTTGTTCACTTTCTTCACATGTCTCTCACTTGTGAGGCTTTGCAAATATTGTTCTGTTTTCTTAGGATGTCACCCTCTCTGTATAACAAACTGCTGCTCATCCTTCAGGTCTCAGCTTACCCCAGGAATCCTTCCCTGATCTGGGCTGCATCCCCTGCTCTGAGCTCCCGTGGGACCCTAAGTCTCCCCTAAAAGGCACTTGATTAAAATCACTTGTTTTAAGTCTGTCTCCCTCATGTGTGCTCCCCAGGACAAAGCCCTTGACCATGTATTTACCAGAGTGACAGACTGGGTGGGGCCCTCTTTTCACAGTGCTTCGTCCCATTCTGTAGAGTCAGGCTGCTCTGCACAAACCAATTCCTGCGCAGGGGAGGGTGGCCCAATGCCACAGGCACTCCTAGTGGGCTCCTGGTCTCATGGAGCTTATATCTACCAGGGAGACAGATCTTTGATCAAGAAACAGTTCAATGTAAGATTGCAAGTGGAGCTAGGATTGAGGTAGAGCTAGGATTGGTTGAATGCGATAAGGTTTAGCTACAAGTAACAGAAAACACCAAAATTTCTCGGATTTAGGCAAGACAGAAGTTTGTCTCCTACACTCAGGACACCCAGTGATAGCATTTCTAGGGCTCATAAGGCTCTCCTGTGTCAAGAGAACCAGTCTCCTTTTATCTTGTAGCTGCATAGCACCAATTCACAAACCTACCTCATGGTCCAATATGGCTGCTGAACTTCCAACTGTCATGTCTACATTCCAGACAGCACAAAACAAGAATGGAGGAAAAGGAGCACATACCCTTTAAGAATACTTGGAAATTACACACATCATTTCCTCTCCCATTGGCCAGAATTTAATCATAGCCGGAAAGAAAGCTGGGAGATGATTATTTTCACCAGCTGCAACCACAGCTAAAGTACAAGAGGGTTCTATTTCTAGAAGGAGGAACTGGATATTGGAGATCAATTGGATTGGCAGCCTCTTCCACCTTCCACCTGGAGTGATGGGGAAGCCAGTAGCACACAAAGAAGGGGGTTAAGGGGATATAGTAGCCTAAAGTGGGCAATTTTCTTCAAACTGGGTGGAGAATAGTCTGGAAGTAGTACAGGGAGGACCCCAACTCCAACTCCCCAGCCTGAGATGAGACACTTGGGGTTTGAGAATAAAAGCCACCACTTGGAGGGCTGCGGAAGTGGCTCTCAGCTGGTTTTCCATAAAGGGAAGGAGGGGCAGAGCTAGCCTGTAGGGTTTGCTAGAGGGTCCTTGGGGGTGGGAGCCAGGGGGAGATAGGAGCTGGGTCAGGGACCAGCAAGGATGGGGTTGTATGGCTGCTAAATGAAAACAGGGATGAGAAGCCTAGAGGTCTTGGTCTTGACAGTGACTGAGGAGGGTGGGTTTTGCTTGGCCAAGGTGATCCAAACCAGAAACTGCTCCACCTTCCAAACCCATGAATGTATTAATACCTGTCAGGGCCAAGCAGTTTACCTCATGTCATCCTTCTACTTTTGCATAAAGTACTTAGTAAACTTGACATCTAAGCCTTTGTATCAGCCCCAAAATCGTGTTGAAGATCATAAGTTTAAAAAATATACATATATCCTTTCCCAGGGTAAGGAAGGAATGTTAGAATGTCAAAAACAATCATTATTACTAGCTCCACACTGCCCAAAGGAGGTCACTTTGCAAAACAATGAAAAAAAGATCTAAAACAATTTTCTCCATATCCATAATTTAACAGTTTCATTATTACTATATTAGTTTCTTCTCAGGGTGGCTACAGCTCAGCCTCCCTGCCCCCTTTCTTCTGGCCCTGATGCCCTCCAGGATCTGAGATTCCAGTCTCCATTCTCAGGGAAACTTCTTTAATCAAGATGTTGAACTTTTAGGGGGCCAACTGACTTGAGCTGTACAACCAAAGAGTCATGAGGAAGTGAGCTCTATACACAGTTGTGTTAACAGAGGAAGCAATGGATGATGGGAGACGTCAACAGGAAA
>CAUYRT010060710.1:0-54612 GCA_963574885.1 Lepilemur ruficaudatus
AGTAGATTTTTGAATGTAACAAGATAAGTCAACTTGAGTGGTAATATATTTTGGGAAATCAGCTCACTACAAATTGTGACTGTAAACATTGTACTGTAAATGTTTTGTAGTTTTCCCCCAATAAAATTTTCGGAAGAAAAAATAAAATAAACCAAGCATTAAGTAAGATAAAAAAAAAAAAAAAGGAATTTTAAAACTCAGAGTCCCTGAGCTCATTTAGCACAGGCTCTTCCAGTTTGCGGATGGGAAGACTGAGGCCCGTAGTCGAAAGGGTCTTGCTCAAGGTCACACAGTAGATTGTTCTTCTGACCCTTGAGCATGTGGCCTTCTCCCTCTATAAGACCATTGTCAGTAACCCCAATAGCCCTGGGCGGTGAGGTGCGTGAGAGAGCCGTGCACAGGAAACACTGAAGGCACACGCGGGGGGAGGAAGCTTTTTTCGTTGAAGGAACTTTTTGTTTTTGCATCTGTATCCTGCCTTAGCTGACTCTTTGTACACTGAGAGCTGAGTCTGGCTAGTATTCTGGGCAAGGTAAATATTGAGCAAGAGATTCTTTGATGAGCACAGAACTCAACAATAATTCCGGTAAGCTCTACTTTAAGAAAAAAAATAGTGTATTTATCTGGCTCCAGATATATATTTCCAAACTGATTGAATTGTAGCAGAGAGTGAAGAGTCAAGCCACAGATGTATAAATAGAGTCAAAGTGTCCTGAACTAGGGTTTTGCTATCTTGAATTTTAAGTAATGGAAGCAGGGCTTTGTTAGACCTGTGCTGTCCAATATCATCAACCCCGTGTGGCAATTTAAATTTAGATTAAGTAAAATTAGAATTAAAAATTCAGTTTCTCAGCTCCACCAGTCCCATTTTTCAAGTGGTCAGTGGCCATAAATGTCCAGCGTGGCTGCTGCATAGAACGGTACAGCTATAGAACTTTTCTGTCTTTGCAGAAAGTTCCGTTGGACAGCGCTGCCTCAGACCAGCGTTTGGTAGCGTCAGCTTTCTACTTGCGTCACAATCATTCGGGTAAAAGGAAGTGCTTGGTAAAGTGAAGATTCTTGGCGGCCACTCGCCACCTGTGGCCATTAAAGATCTAAATGGCCTGTGCTGCGGTTGTACCTGCTGGATTTTGAAGACGGTATGAAAATAAAAGGATGTGAAATATCTCATTA
Organism: Lepilemur ruficaudatus; assembly: GCA_963574885.1. NCBI lineage: Eukaryota > Metazoa > Chordata > Mammalia > Primates > Lepilemuridae > Lepilemur > Lepilemur ruficaudatus. Next base: position 1,174 of record CAUYRT010060710.1, read on the forward strand.
ATACTTTTACATTGATTACATGTTGAAATGATGGCGTTTGGGGTGTACTGGGTCAAAACAAAATATCACCAAAATTAATGTCATTTTTTTGTTGTTGCTGTGTGTTCCTCTTTTAATGTGGCTACTAGAAAATTTTAAATTACAAATATGGCTTGTGGTCTATTTCGACTGGACAGTGCTCATCCATAGCCTCTATGCGATAGATCCCATGACTGCAGCTGAATGTATTTATGGATCAAATGATGACAAAGATAAGACACAAACTCCAGCAACAAGCACCCCCTTCTCCCTCTAGAGAGGAGCGTCAGCTCCCCCTGCCACCTCACCTCACCTCGCCAAGTGTGCCTTTCTTGGCTGGAGGGGCCCCATCTGTGGCTGGTGTCCCATGTGGTGCCATCTCCACTGGCACACTGAGTGGCGGCAGCAGGTGCAAAGCCCCTCTGAGGGCCACTCTCCATGACACCCGGCTGGGGGCCTTGGGCTCCGAGGCATCCAGGCTTGGGCTGCCTTTTCTCGGAAGTGCCAGGTTGTCTCTTGGAACAGGCGCTCACCAGGTGATTCTTTGTGCCTCTGCATTCATCAGAGCTTCTTTAGAAGGCAGCGAATGTTTTCAAGCGAGTTTGGAGAGGAGTGTATTTACCGGAATGCGTATTTTGCTCTCTGTCAGCCCTTCATTATTTCTGACTGCACTTTTCTCTCTGAATTGAATTGGGGGAAGAAAAACCATTTCAGGCTTGAAAATAATTTTGCATTAGCCTTTCTTTTCACCTAAACAGGGTTTGTGCCTGCCTCAAAGCCTGGTTCTTCCATTTGTGTGCGCCTCTTTCCCCTGCTTGTTTGATTTCCAGAGCAATCTTGCTTCCTTTTGGCATTTGTTCTGCTCTGGTTTCCGTAAATCAGTTTACTTTGGTAATAATAATAATATTCTGTAACATTGGGGAAATGCTTTCATATAACTCTAGCTCATTCGACATGTATAAAATATGTATGATTTCTCTTTATTTATGGGTCAGGGAAATGAGATTCATGTCCAGTCAAGACTTAGTGTTTACTATGCGCTGGATGCCTGTGTGAAGAGTTTTGCCATCATTACCTCATTTGACACTTCCCACAGTTTCATCTAGTAGGCACTCTCCCATTTTACAGATACAGAAACTGAGAAACTCGACTAAGTGCGTACTCTAGGACTCTGTTCCTCAAAGGGTGGTCCGTGGACCAGCAGCATCAGACTGCCTGGAAGCTGGTTAGATATACAGAGTCCCAGCATTTTAACACAATCTCTAGGTGATTGATGTGCAGGTTAAAGTTTGAGTAGCACTGCCCTACTGTTAACTGATTAATTCATTAATTAAATATGCACTGAGCATCTATTATGTACCAGACACTGTTCTGTGTGAACTGGGTTTACTGCAGTGAACAAAGGAAACAAAGGCTCTGACCTCACGGATGTCCCGCCAAGTGGTAAAGATAGATGCTGAATAGGTACTTATAGGAGAAGGAGGGGTTCAAGGACCCTTGGGGACATATATGTCTGGGAATGCAGTAGAAGTCAGGGTCAGGCTCCCTGGAGCAAATGAAGTGTCACTGGAGACGAGATGGAGGGGTACAACGTAGTGCGCAGGGAGTCAGAAAATGGGCGTGGGTGCTCTGGGCAGAGGAAATGATGCGTCCCGAGGCCTCGGTGTGGCTCATCGATGCAACGCTACCTCTTTCATTCGCATTCACCAGTTGGTTCATTCATTCAGCAAACCTGGATAAGATGCCAATGCCATTCATAGGCAGCAATCTGCTTGATGAGGGGGTGTGCTGACGATGGTGAAGGAGATGATGACAGTAAGTAACACTTAAATAACCAGACACTATTCTGGGGTCTTTACATATATTAACTCATTTAGTTGTCATTAACGACCCTATGACACAAATTCTATATTCCCCATGTTGCAGGTAAGGAAGGAAAGGAAAGATTAATTACCCAGGATGATGCAGCAGAGCCTAGATTCAGACCCATGAGGATGTCTTGGTCTGGAGTTCCTGGTATTTATTATTCCCCCATCAATAAGACCGTGGTCTGGCCTCCAGGATCCCACGTTAAGCAGACTTTTTCCTGCAAGCCTTTATAGGGTCTTCCATTCCTGAGTAAACATCATGTTCTGCGATTCTCACATCCAGCTGAATTGTTCTCCTCACAGAGTTGTGTGGGACTCGTGTGGGAACAACGGTCAGTGCCCCCACCCTCAACGTTCGCCCACGTCTCTGCTTCCCACATGATGCCCTTGCCTGGGGAGCCGAGGTCGTCTGCCATGTCTGGTGAGGGGGTTTATGCTCACCCTCATAGCTGTGTCCTTGTCTCTCAAAGTATCTTCTTGTTTTTTTCCTCCTCTACTGACACTTATTACGTCTTTTCAAATTCCACTGTTGTTTGCAAAGCCCTTGCTAACTCACACACCAATGCACACACACACATGCATACTGACATTAGCTCACATATACACGCAGACACACACATTTCCACCTCCATTCACAGCCTCATACTTATTCACACACGGACACTTACAGTCGCTTGTACACACAACACAGACACAGATCCCAAACACACTCACATATGTACCACACTCAGACATACAGACATACCTGCACACCTCGTGCACTTTCATCCACATACTCAAACACATTTATTACATACATCTACACATACCTCCCTCATACACACATGTGCACAGACTCACACGTGTTCACACACACCCCCCAGCAGATTCTCTATTACACATGCATATTGGAGCCTCGTTGGCTGCCATTCACTGAAGATCTTTGCAGTGATGTCAGAGAGGAAAAGTTCAAATGAAAATCAGACCCAGTAATTATAGGATTTTCTACATGCACATTTTTTTTTTCCAGGCTGGACTTGAAAATAAAAGAGGCCCAGGAAATGAGAGCCTTTTCTGGGGCTTGGGAAGTAAGCAAAACCACATTTAAGGGAGTGATGAAAACTCTCTACACTGCTCTTAAAACCCTCTTCATGGAGGAGGAGGGGGCTGGTGAAAGAACTTTGCTGTCAACTGTTAGGTTTGCTTTTTACGTCTTCGTGTAGTGACTTTTTGTGGGTTTTTAAGGGGCACAGATGGGGCCTTTCCCTTTTAAGACCCTATTTTTTTTTCTATAGAGGACTTTACCATTTATATTAACTGGCTTTGGCAAACATTTACTATGTGCCTAACATGTACGAAGCACTGGAGAAACACTTGGGGCGCAAAGATAACTGAGCGTCCAGGAAGGCGGGGGAAGGAGGTAAATGTTAGCCAGGGAGTATTAGTTGCAAGGGACAGAAAGCTAACTATAAATGGCTTAAGCAAAAGGGAAAATTTTGGCTCATGTAACTGAAACACCGCAGGGTATCCAGCTTCAGGGATGGCTGCATCTAGGGGCTTAGATAGACACTTATCACATAATCACATTAAATGTGTAACACGATGAGATGGATCACTTGGGCTGCAGGGTGGAGAACAGACCAGGACATGAGCGGAAGCTGAAAGGCTAGCTGCAGGGAAAGGCCGTTGCTGTAGTCCAGGTGGAAGAGCATGGTGGCTTGAGCTCAGCAGATGAGAGGCTGAGAGGAAGTGAATAGGTAGCAGAAATGGAAATGGGGTAGACTGCGATGACTTGGTGATGGAGGTTGTGGGGGGTAAAGACAAGGAAGATGCCAAGAATAGTTCCCAAGTTTCTGAGATTTACGTCTGGATGGTTCACTGAGATAGCTTATTTCTCTTACCTTGACCAAGAAGGTGGGTGTAAAAATTCTGACTTAAAAAATGAAGGTCCTTTGTGACTGCCATTTGTATGGAATTCTTTTTGCATCCTCAGAATTTCAGGTTGAGTTTAAATGAGTTCCAATGGTAGGGAATGGGGAACATGTAGCCATTTATCTTTTCAATTTTAGGATCAAGTTCTTTACTGCTGCCAATTTATCAACCTGCAGAGATCCAACGGGCAAATTTAAGGAACACCAGCTCCATAACTATTTGGTATCTATTCTTAGGTACATTCTTTAATCTCTCTGAACTTTAAACTCCTAATTTTGAGAAGGGTAGATCACATGAACCATCCAGTGAAGATTAAATTAGATAATATATACCTAGATCTGGCACAGTGCCTGGGACAAAGTGGGAGAATAATTATTAGCTGACTAGGTGGCGCTAAACTGGAGTTGACCAATTCCTATGGCTGGAGAAATTAGGGGTTTTGTAGATTGCTCCCTTCCTGGAGGGTGGGCCAGCTGCCGGGCAATGGGGTTTATAACTGGGGAGGCAGAGCCTAAGGAGACCTTTAGTCTAAGGCAGGGCTCTTAACCTCTGATGTATGATGAACCCTTCTTATAGTTTGGAGAAAACATTCCTAAATGCAAAATATAAAATACGTAGGATTACAGAGGACATCAATTACCCAGTCCTGTGCCACGTAAAGATGTTTTAATCAACAATAGACCACGTATATGATAGTTGTCATCCACTAAGCTGAGGCTAATTTATTGAAGAAAGAAAAATTTTAAAAATAAATTTAGCATAGCCTAAGTGTACAGTGTTATAAAGTCCACAGCAGTGTAATGTCCTAGGCCTTCACATCTCTCGCTACTCACCCAGAGCAACTTCCAGTCCGCAGGCTCCATTCATGGTAAGTGCCCTATAGAGGTGTACCATTTTTAAAAATCTCTTATACCCTATTTTTACTATGCCTTTTTATATTTGGATGTATTTAGATACACAGATCCTTACCATTGAGTTACAGTTGCCTATTCAGTACAGTAACATGCTGTTCAGGTTTGTAGCCTAGAAACAGTAGGTGATTCCCTATAACTTAGGTGTGTAGTTGGCTGTACCATCTAGGTTTGTGTCACTACACACTGTGAAGTTCATATGACACAAGCACCTAACGACGCATTTGTCAGAAAGATCCCCGTTGTTATGCAACACATTACTGCATTTATTTATTTATTGATTGATTGTAGACATGGGGTCTTGCTGTGCTGCCCAGGCTGCTCTTGAACTCCTGGCCTCAAGAGATCCTCCCAACTCGGCCTCCCAAAGATGACTGTATGTAAATGCTGTATTAAGATTTAAAAGACCACAACAATACAACTATGTGTTATAGAAATACATGTGCTTTAAAATTAGTCCATCAAATAACCAGGTCTAGTCCAATTCATCAAATGATTTCTATAACTTCAAAATTGTGATGAGCAGGAATGTTACTTTGAGACATCTCTGATGATTGAAGCACTGTATAAAAATATTTGTGATTTCTATTGATGACAAATTCTTTTTTTAAAATTTTATTTTTTAAATTTCAGCATATTACGGGCATACAAATGTTTAGGTTACATATATTGCCTTTTCCCCACCCAAGTCAGACACGGACCACTAATACCACTGTGGTCTGTTGCCTACCTTCATTATTGCAGGAAATGCTAATTTTGGTTAGAGCTTAATGAGGACAGAGATGTAATTTCTTTTCTGCCATCCGAATTCACCGAGCCATTGAATTTCATCCTTGGACCTCTTGGGGCTCACAGATCTCGGGTTAAGAACACTTCTGGAGGAGGGGGAGCAGCTATTCAGCCCCTTCCCACCTAAAGTGATTTTGTGTCTGTTGGAAATGCCCTAGAACTGTCAAAATCTCATGAAATCGACCATATAAGATGGAATACCGATGTCATACTTCTATATTTTTTTCTGTAGGCATACAAAACTTTTTAAGTTCAGAATTAGAAGGCACTAACAACGGGTGCCTTAATATAACTCAAAGGAAGGTAACATTTAAATTCTGCCATCTGATGGTGTTGCCCACTATGTCCTTCCCTCATTCAAGTGTTTTAATCAGTACAAGCCTACACCAGTTAAATGAGATGAAGGTAGGATGTTAACTAAAGGAAATTTGGGAAGAGGGATGTGAACCATACTGTAGGACAGAAAGGATAGAGTTGTCAGCTTCTGGAGGTTTTAATAGGGCATAGTCTAGAGCTGAGACAAAGGATTGCATGAGATAGATTATGCATTAATAGAATAGGGTTCTCAAACTCACACCTTCAAGGGCCAAGAAGGTGACAGTGAGTGAGGCTTGGTCTGATGACATAAGGGATGATGGTGACTCAGGAAAAGGATTTAGGATGGTCCTCCTAAATTAAAAAGTCCTATTTAGCAATGCACCATGGCAGCCAAATGCAACAGATGCATGGAATGAAGGCTACTTGCATGCTGTCATCTGGAAAGCCTGGCCAGATGGATCCCTGGTTGGCCGAGGAGAAGTGGTTTGGTAAACTCGGCTAATAAAAGAGCTCTGAAGTTGAGGGAGTGAGTGCTTGAGTTTGAACCCTCTAGACCCACGCTGTCCAGTGTGGTAGCCACTAGCCACAGAAAGCTATTTAAATAAAATTTAAAAATCAGTTCTTCAGTTGTACCAGCCACGTTTCTAGTGCGCAATGTCTCCTCTATGTGGCTAGTGGCTACCATGTTGGATAGTGCAGACATAGACATTCCCATGATCTTAGAATGTTCTATTGGACAGAGTTGGAGACTCTCAGATTCTTAGTTGGCACTTCCAACCTGGCTGTTATTTCCAGCAGGGAATTTGATAAGTTTTCCTCACTGGGGTTCTGCCCCACACAAAATGCTTCTCAAAGTTTGTGCTTGTTATGGTCAGGGATGATCTTCCCATCTTGTGGCTTGAGAGTCTGGCTAGTCCTTGGCTATGGGTCTTGCTTTTTATAAGGGATAGGTGGTGTGACAGTCATATAGCAGCACAGATGTGTTCCATAAAAACACTTTGCAGTGGTAATCCTTGCCTGGGGGAAGAGGGAGGTTAAGAGCTTTGGAACCACACATACAGTTTTGAATCCTGGCTGTGTAACCTTGATCAAGGTACTTAAATTTGGGAACTTCAGTTTCCTAATCTGTTAAGTGGGGATAAGAATTTCTGCCTCTCAAGCCTACTATACAGTGTTTGTAAAGCATGCAAAGTATTTTGTCTAGTGCCTGTCATATAGTAAATGCTCAATCAAGAAAGGCAATTATTGTTAGAAGGCAGTAAGCTTCATTTTAGTTTTTGTGACAGAGGGAGTTGGGAAGATTTAAACATGATGACGTTTCTTTAGAAGGTTGCTATGGTTTGGATATGGTTTGTTCAGCTCCATCAAGTCATGTTGAAATCTTACGCCCAGTGTTGGAGGTGAGGCCTGGTAGGAGGTGTTTGCATCCTGAGGGTGGATCCCTCATGAGTGGCTTGGTGCCATCCTCAAGGGAGTAACTGAGTTCTCACTGTTAGTTTCAATTAAGAAAAAATACAGATTTAGGGGGTACAAGTGCAGTTTTGTTGCATGGATATATATATGTATGGTGAGGTCTGGGTTTTTTGTGTTGAAAAGAGCCTGGCACCTCCTCCTCCCTCTCTTGCTTCCAATCTCACCATGTGATCTCTCCATACAGGCTCCCTTTCACCTCCCACCAAGAGTGGAAGCTTCCTGAGGCCCTCACCATGGGCAGGTGCTGGTGCCATGCTGCCTTCTTGTACAGCCTGCAGAACTGTGAGTCAAATGAACCTCTTTTCATTATGTATCACTCGGCCTTAGGTATTCCTTTACAACAACACAAGCAAGCTGAAACAAAGATCTTTCTTGAAGGTAGGCCAATCTGTTCATTTGTGTTTGTTCTGGAGCAAAAGTAAATTAAGGATGGTTTAATAATGACCACGAATTCTTTCTCATATGCCTTCCATGGAGAAGTGGGGTCTATGTCTCTGATGCTTGAATCTGGGTGGGCTCTGTGACTACTTGACCTATGCAGTAGGGAGGAAGAGACATTAGGTTTGGGAATTAAAAGACTGGCAGGTTATATGTTCTGCTCACTCTGGAAATCCCGAGCAGCTGTGTAAGTCAGACCACTCTGCTAGAGATTCCACATGGAGAGGCTATGAGACATTGTGGAATAGGAGGGGGCTCAGCTGAGTCCAGCCTTCCAGAAGTCCCCACTGAAGCCAATTTGGAATCCCCTGAACTGTCCACAATTGGCTAAATGTGACAGTTAATTCTAGTTAATTCCATATACTGTAGTCCTAATCAACTCCATAGTGATAATTGTCCAGCTGAGCCGTCTCCAAATCCCTGACTCAGAAAATGGTGAGACATGAAAATAATAAACTGGTGTTTCAAATCACTAAGTTTTGGGGTAGTGTGTTTTGCTGGGGGTAGTGTGTTATGCAGCAATAGGTAACCACAGCACCATGACTGGTTTTGGTAGTTGCCTGGGTTATACTGTTAAAGAGAATTTTGAGGCTGTATCTGGTCTTAGTAAGGAAGTGTGCTGTGATTGATTAGTAATGCCTGCATGGGAATGTGATTAGAGGGTTGCAATATGCATGCTACCTCTCCTAGATAACAGCACAGATAAAATCAGTTCTAACAATTGTGGGTCCTGTTATTTTTCCCAACAGAAACTTATGGCATCCTTCTTTATTTTATTTTTTTGGAATAAATCTAAGAAATTGATTTGGGATGTTCTACTCTGTGTACTTCCATAGAGCTGTGGACCATCTGGACCACTGATCAAAACTGATTTGTTTGGGGTGCTAGGATCCTTGATTTTGAGTTGTCCATGGGATATTGTAGATTGTGGTGTGAACAACATTGGTTTTGTAATCCAGAAGACAGGAGTCCTAGCTTTGCCCTTACTCAGTGTGTGACCTTGGGCACAGAAGTGTCCTGTTCTCAGTCTCAGTTTTCTCCCCAATAAAACTGGGTCAATAAATTCTTCCCAGTTCATTTTACATGGTGATTATGTAGACCAGATCACATAGTGTATGGCAAAACCCTACATTAGGGAGCAGTTGTGCTTTATTTTCTCACATAACCTACAACAAGAATCCTAAGAGGGTAGAGGTTATTATTTTCATTGCATGGATGATGAAAACTGAGCTAAGAGGAGGGCTATTAGTGACAGTAGTGATAGCAGCATTGGGAGGCATTATTACAGAACTGTTAGGAGCACAGAATCTGAAGCCAGACTACCTGGGTTTAGGTCTCAATCCTTTGCACCTAGGTGACATTGGGCAAGTGATTCAATTTCCTTGTCCCTCATCTTTAGAGTGGGGTGTGGTGTGCCTATTTCATAGAGTTGACATAAGATTAAATGAGACAATGCATACAAAACCTTTAAACTCACATCTGGCACAGAGTAAGCACTTGGTGAAGATGAGATTCCATCAATTTTGTTACGCATACTTTCCTCACAGATAGCACGATGTGGTGATAGTGGAGGTTATGAATGCTATTCAATATTTCCTAACCTCTTCCTGAAAAATATTGTATTTGCCTGCAGCTTGGAGTTAGGAGTGGTCATGGCCATGTTGTTGTTCTTTGGTACCAAATCTGTCACTTCTGGCTGGGAGTTTTAAGAGCCAGCAAGCAATTAACTACATTCTCTCTGCTATGGTGGCCAGGAAAGTTCTGGATGTTGTTTACTCTGGTGGCAGAGTGAGGACATAGGGGGCAGACCTCTCAGCTGACCTGCAGAAGAAATATAGTGCAAATGAGAAACAGAGCTTTGCTGTTTTAAGGCCCTAAAACAAGGGGTTGTTACTGCAGCAAAACTTGACCTATTCTGACTGATACGATGGTGGGAAACTAGAAACTGAAACTTAGGAATCTTCCTTGTTGAAACAAATATTTCAGGGATTCACACTTCCATGACTTTTTGCAATAATTCCATTGTAAAGATCCAAATAAAGGTAAGGGAAAAAGAAAGCTGCTTTAGCTTTTAGGAAGAGATTCTACTTAGTTCCTTTCATACCCTGAAATGAATTCTTACTGAAAAAAAAAATGGGCTTGATGGAAAGCTTTTATATGTAATAAAAATGGAAGCTGGTGTCACTGTACATGTGAAAAGGAAATCTATGAAAACCACAGAACGTTTTAAGAGGTTAAAGGTAAAAGAAAATTGACTTATTATGTATCAGTTAAATAAACAAAGGCTTCTTGAGCCAGAATGGGAGAGTTTCTGGTCACCATCCAACTTTTCAGAGATGTATTTAAAATATGGCATTAGGTGTATGTGGAGGTTTTGTTTTTTGTTTTTGTCAGCTTCCTAAACAGAACATATAAGGGCAGAGAACTGGACTTGCAAATTGGGAGTTTTAGATGCCTCAGATAATTGAAATAAAACTCAGGCTTCCAGAAGAGGTTGTGGGGATCTTAAAAAACTAGGAGTTTAATCTCAATTATAATCTATGAAATCAAAATCTATGAAATCAATTTCAGAATTGTATTTAATGCTTCAGAAATATTACTATGCGCCCTGGGATTGATGTTTTGGGGGTGAGACCCTCCCGAGCCTCTTCCTTGTCAGCAGGTATTTTGGGGTGTGTGGTTAACATAAAAACTAATTGCTGGGTTCTTGTGGCTCGGTTGTCAACATCATCTGGGAAAGGAGTGGGGCAGAATTCATAGTCCCACTGGTCACTCATGTTGGTTTTGTCTGTGGTTTGTTTGCTGTGATGTCAGTGGGAATATGATTTGCTGGAGCCTGTGTGTGCAGATCCATGGCCTAAGTGGCAAGGGTGGCCATGGTGAAGAGCACAATCCTGGCAATGGACCGACCTCAATTTGTATCTCAAGCTCCACCTTGGGGCAATTTACATAACCTCTCTAAAATTCAGTTTACTCATCTGTAAAGTGGGCACACTAGTACTTCTCAGGGTTGTCATGAGGATAAACTGAGATAAAAATGTGAAGTAAGTCTTATCCTAGCACATGGAAATCTGAGCGATGATGATGATGAGGGTGAAGAAGATGATAAAGTGTCACAGGATGGTGACTTGTGATGAGTTGGGTCAGATCTAGGTCTTTGATGACATGATCTTCCTCTGTGTAACAGCATATCTACGAACACAATTGAGATGCCCTAATGACCATTGGGATGCCGAGATTGTGCAAGAGACATATGGGATGTTGTTAGCCGATCAAGCAGCTGTGATGACAGCCAGGTGCTTGCTTGCTTCCAACTTGAACTTTTGCCCAACAATGAAAATATACATAATTTATTTCTTTTTAAGCCATCACTTTGACACCTGATGACTGGCTCTATAAGAAGGAGGTCAGCACACAAGCTGTTGCAAGTGATCGATCAGGAATCATATTTCATGGGGCTGCCTTCTAGTTAATTCCATATACTGTAGTCCTAATTTTATTTGGAGCCTCCCCTGTTCAGGAACTCATAAGCACTCTTTCATCTGCTAGAGCACATCCAAACTCCATATCACAGAAAATAACTCTGTCATATACCTAAAACAGTTCTTCAGCCTTCTTGCTTACTCATCCTTTAATACACCCTGAACTCTACAATCTTACAATGGCGGAGACATGCACTTGTGCTATCAGGTTTCCATCCCCTGTCCATGGCAGACATCAACAAGTGATCTCAGAACTTTTCCCTTGGACCCTTTACAGTCTCACCATTGTCTTCAACACAACACTCCAGGCAACCACTCTCAACTGATGAGGCTTGGCAGGAAAACCATGCTGATTTACCATTCCTGACCTAGGCAGATTGGCTCTTTTTCTTGAACATTTTAGATTTTTCCCCATGTTTATATGCTTTTGAGTGTTGGTCATTTTGCCCAGAATTCCCTTGTTTCTGAATAGCTAAGCCCCATTAATCCGTGAGGATTGAATACAGCTCATCAAGTTTCTATGAGTAGCCCCAGTATCATAAAATCACAAATGTTTCTTGCGTTACTTTGAAATCCTATGTGATAGCTTTCCTGATGACCCAAACTCAGTTGACTTCTCTTTGTCCTGATTTCATATAGTATATAGTATCTGAGCATAATTAAAACCAATGTATTTTTTTAGCTTATGATTAATAAAGATTTGCATATTGTGTCTCTACAACCTAGATTCTTGAGGGTAGGAGCCATATAGTTTTTTAGAATAGGAAGATCTGAGTTCAAATCCTGTCTTTGCCACTTCCTGTCAAAGTGACCTTCACTGAGTGTCAGGTTTCTATAAGAAACCTGAAATGCAAAATGAAGAGGCCAATAAAACCTACTTCTGGGGTTTATTGTGACTATTTGATGCGTGTAAATCCCTTAGCCCAGTTTCTGATAAATAGTATGGGAAAGATATAATTCGCATATCTTTACATTCTGTGCAGAATACAGGCAGGTGCAAAGAGCCTTGAACAAAATTCGCAATTTCAAACCCAACTTTGGCCATTTATTAGCTTGGAGAAGTCTCTTCTGAGTTTTATCCTATCTTGCTCATCTACGTAATAGGCTTTGTGGCATCTCTCCCGCTTTGGTCCTCTCCCACTTTGATGTGTAGTACAAATGCGATCACGTAGGTGATAGTAAAAATATTTAGCAATCTGGATGGAATAGGGATGGACCAGTTGGAACAGATGTTGGACAGATGCTATAACAACTACAATGGTCTCTCTGAACATCCACCCTTGGTGAAGGCCTTCTGGAAAGCATGAAGCATGCCCAGATGTGAAAGGATCCCTATTGTCATTAACCTATGTGTAAAATGAAGATGGAAATAGTTTCCCAAAAGAATAGATATAATGTTATGGGCATCTTGAATAAGGGCTCTCAGTTGAAAGCAACAGAATCCAATGCAACAGGATTAGGTCAAAAGGAATTTATAGCCTCAAATTACTGAAAAAACCCATGATAGATTTAAATTTAGGTATCAAGGGCTCAAACTGTATATTCAGGACTTAGTTTTATTCTGTTGATGGTTAGGTTCTGCTTTCTTCTGTATGGGTTGCATTATTGGGCAGGTTTTCCCTTTGCTATGACATGACAAGATGATACTCGGTTCCAGGTTTATATGCTATTCACCCAGCTTGAAGTACACCATAAAAGGGAACTCCTTTTCCCCTAGTGGTTCCAACAAAAAGACCTGGAATTAACTCTCAGTTCTCTGATTGGCTGTCAGTTGTCATACACTCATCCGTGAACCAATCACTAATGGGATGCTCTGATTGTCAGGGTGTGTACTGTGTGGAGAGAGGTATGTATCCACTGAGGGGGAAAATGGATGCTAGCCAGGCTAAAAACCCCAGCTTTCTACTACCAAGGCTTAATGCACAAACCCTAGAGAAGTGTGAGATGGCACTGTTCCTATCCAGGCTTGGTTACTCCTCATTTGTCATGAATACGCGGCTCTCAGATGAAAACAATGGGTGTTGTGTTTGATTCCTTCCTGTAAGAAGCCAGCTAGTCTGTAGGGCTGTGCTTCCACATATTAATACATGAGAACGCTGATGTGTCATCCACTTCCTTCTTGCCCACAGAGGACGGGCATGGAGAGGTTTCTTTAGGGTAGGGTGTTGGTGGGATGTGGTGGCTGATGTCACACATGGGTTTGGCAGGCTCTCTAAGACTGCATTTGCAAAGTCGTAGAATCATGAAGGAAAGGAAAAACCATAACGTGACCGTGCAGGCATTTCTTTCTTTCTCATTTTTCCTCAAAGCCATGATACTTTGAGGGAAATTTAATCCTTATGTTTCTATTTAATTTGCTGTGTACTTAGGTCACCAAAATGAAGCCTATAAAGAGACATTTGATGTCCAGGAAGAATTATGAGCTCATGTATAAGCCTCTTAAAGTGTATGTGAATGCTTGTGCATGCGTGTGTGTGTGAGTGTATGTGTGTGAGCAGTTGTGATTTACCCCTTCAAAGATTTGCATTCCACTGGGTTTGAACTTATTGGAAAGTGAGGTTCAAACCTCACAGATAGAAAAATCTTTGGAGACTCTATTTCTTTCCTATTTTAGAACCACACATGGAATAACAGAGGCATAATGCACTCTTCCTCATTCCCATACAATCAAGGGCATGGGTATCTCTTTAAGTAACAACTTTTACATGAAGTCCTCTATTTTCTCACCCTCCACTCTTAACCCTTTGCAGTCTGGCTTAGGTCTCCATGCTGCCACTCAAACCTGTCTCCAGGTGATTCTTGGGGACCTTGATGCTGCTGCTGAATCCCGTGAGGATGCTGCAGTTCTCACTGTATGTGGCCACCCAATGGGTATTTTTATTGCTTGTGTTATGTCATCTCTCAGAATCCTTTGGGTACAATCAAATACTCTCCCCTCCTGACACAAGGTCCTCACTTGGCTTGTGTACTTTCCTACTTTCCCATTAATCTCCAATTTTATCCCACTTCCATGGCTGTTTATTCCCCATCTCCTTGTCTTATTCTTCTCATGTGTGGCCGTGAGAAAGAAGTAAAGAGTCATGAAATACATTAAATGTAGCCATTACATACAGATTGAGCATCCTGAATCCAAAATTCTGAAATCTGAAATGCTCTAAAATCCAAATGTTTTTGAAAGCCGACATGACACTCAAAGGAAATGCCCATCGGAGCATTTTGGATTTTGGATTTTCAGATTAGAAGTGCTGAATGGTAAATATAATGAAAACATTTGAAAATCTAAAAAAAATTCTGAAATATGAAACACTTCTGGTCCCAAGTGTTTTGGATAAGGGATACTCAACTTCTATTTGAGGACCTCTAGGTTTAGTCATAGACCCCTCTTCTCTTCTTACCTTATATTCTCTCCCTAGGTGGCTTTATCCACCCCCATGAACTCAATGCCATCTATCTTCTAGTGGTTCTCAAAATTGTATCTGTCTCCTAGGCAGTTCTTTTGAGCTCCCTGGCATATAACCAGTTGTGTTCTACACATCTCCACTTGATATCTCAAAGCACTGAAAACACAAGTTCAGAACCGACATCCTCAACTCTAATCCCCATCCTCTCAATACAGTCATGTGTTGCTTAATGATGGGGATAAATTCGCGAAGTGTGTTATTAGGTGATATCGTCGTCATGGTATGAACATCACAGAGTGTACTTGCACAAACCTAGATGGCAAGTCTACACACCCAGGCTATATGGTAGCCTATTGCTCCTAGACTACAAACTTGTGCAGCATGTTACTGTACTGAATATTGCAGGCAACTGTAACACAATGGTAAGTTTTTTTGTATCTACACATAGAAAAGGGTAGAGTAAAAATAGTGTTATAATCTTATGGGATGGCCATTGTCTAGGTGATTTGTCATTGACCAAAATGTCATGTGGCACGTGACTGTATTCATTTCCTGGTATCCCTACTTTAGTAAAAGGCACTATTATAGAACTTTTTTTTTTCTTTACCTCCATTACTGCCATCCAAGTCCAAGTTACCATCATTTATTTCTTGTTGGGCTACTGTGATAGCCTTCTGATTAGACTCTCACGTCCACTCTGTCCCATTCTCATTTTCTTTGTGTACCGTGGTCACAGCTGTCTTTTAAAAATACTAATCTTGACATGTCACCTTGCATGTAAAACCTGCCAATGGGTTTCTTTTGCTCTTAGGATAAAAATGAAGATCTTTTGTGATGTTTGCCCTGCACATGACGGCCCTGCTTATCTTTCCAGCTTTGTGTCCTAACACTCTCCCCTTGCATCCTGGGCTGCAGCCACTCTTGGTGTCCTTTCCTCGAAAGCACCGTTCTCCTCCCACAAAGAGACTTTGCATGTACTGTTCTGTCTTCCTGGAATTTTCTCCTCCTCCACTCTCGTTTACCTAGGTAACTCACATTCATAATTTGACCTCAGCTTGCTTATGGGTTACCACTTTAGGGAATCATCTCCTGACCTGTGGCCTGTGTCAGGTGGTTTTGTTTTCTGTTTCCATAAATTGTACTCCTTTCGCTTTGAGCATTTATCTTACAATTATATTTTAACATTGGTATGTGATCTCACAGTGGGTAATATATTTCTATTTAATGTGTTAATATAATGTATATCTTGGTTTATTACATATATGACATACATTTTCATATATTACATATATGTTAATATTTTCCATTCGACTTTGAGAATAGAAACTATATTTGTCTTAATGACCATTATATTCTCAGTTAGGGGTAAACCTTCAGTGAAAAAGTTTTCCTATTCTCATTTGTCAATCCCAGAATTTTCTTCCTTAACTCCCTTCCCCTGATCCACAGAGTCCTCATAGATACAAGACTGCAGGAGCCTGTTTTGCAATTCCAAGCCTCCAGACGAAGTGTCCCAAGAACTCTTACAGACTCCTACTTTTAGAGCTAAAAGAACCTTTATAGGCCATTGAGTCTTATAGACTGGTGGGAAAATGAAGAACTGAAAAAGTTTTGTCAAGAGTCATTGTCAGGTGTTTTAGAATTAACTTTAATATAAATCTGAAAGACTACTCTTTCTTTGACCTACTTGGTTGAAGGTGCTTGTTAGTTAGTGCTAAAGGGTGACTCTGGAGTATATAATACTAGTTGTCCTGGTCATCATTGTCACGGTTATCATAATCACTGTTGTTACTAGAATAGCATACTTATTGAAAGCTTAGTCTCTGTCAGACTTTGTGCTAAGCATTCAAATTCATCTGATGCTTACAGCAGCCCTATGAGGTGTATATGAATCTGGTCTCCAATTTCAGAAGTGGAAACTGGGTTCAGAGAGCTGAGGTCATTTGTTCAAGTTCACAGTGTTGGCAAGCAGCAGACAAGGCTGAAAACAAAACCCTGCCTCTCCTAACCACTATGCTAATTCCATGAATAGCCTGAAATTCTAATAAATCCACAATATTTTAGATACTCTGTTTTTAAAATTGGAGAAAAATGACAGAATGCTTTCCCCACTCCATGAGTCCAAAAACATCAAAGTACCTGTCGCACATTGTAAGTATAACCAAAATAGTCCCTCAAGCTATCTGGACTGAGCAGATAGTCCAATGAACACTCCCACTCCTTTTAGTTGGGGAAACTGAGTCTCAGGCCCCTTGAGGAGCCCGCGGGTGTTGCCAGGGCCATCACTCAGGCCTGAGGCGTCTCTGTCAGGGTTTTATTGAGCAGAGCTGCCTGCCGCCATATGCATTTAAATAATGAACAAGGATCAATACCTGTCTCTGTTCTTCTTGTCCACATTCCCTGTTGATGGCCTAAGAACGAGAGGCCAGATTCACCACGAAACTTCAGCCTGCAGTAGAAGCCCATTATATCCTTGCCGTAGCTAAATTTTCCTCCTCAAGAGCCATGAGAGATATTGAAAGGGGTGGCAGGAAAGGTCATGTCATAGAGAATTCACCAGGATCTAAATCTTGAATGCTGGTGAGCTAATGTGGCTGAGTTTCCATAAACAGACACCCATCCATCAACAAATGTTTATTCAACAGTCAACATAAACCTGGCGGGGAGGCAGGCTAGCCCAGTAGGTAGAGTGTACTCTAAATCCAGGCAGATCTGAGCTCAATCCATTTCTGCCATTTACTAGCTGTAGGACTTTGTGCATGTGTTTTCTCTCCCTCCCTTTCTTCTCTCCTTCCTTTCTTCCTTCTGTTAACGGCAAATCTATTTAGGTAAAACACACAAAAGTTAAAGTGCACAAAGTGCATTAATGGTAAGTGATTCCGTGTGTATGTATGTGTGTGTGTAACCACACCCAGATCATGCTATAGCACTCCTTAATGTTCCCTCCAAGAGGTAATCACAGTCTTGACTTCTGTCTTGCATTGATTAGGTTTGCCTGTGCTTGAAATTCTCATAAATGGAATTATGCAGAATATACTGTTTGGTGTCTGGCTTCTTGTACTCCGCATAATAATCTGTGAAATTCATCCATGTTGTTGCCAGTAGCAAGTTTATTTCTTCTTTTGACACAGTATTTCATTGCATGAATATACGATGATCCGTTAATCCATTAATCCAATGCATTATTCCCTTGATTGATAGGTGCTTGTACCATTCTGAGTGTTTGGCTATTATGAATAAAGTGGCTGTGGATATTTTTGTGCTTTTTGTGACATGTGCAGTCACTTCTGTTGGGCATGTCACTAGGAGTGGAGTTGATGAGCCATTTTGCTTTTCTTTTCAGAGCTTCAATCTCTTTAGAAAGTGAAAATCATGATACTACCTCCCTCTTAGCCTTATTTGGGTTAAATGACACATAATAGTTACCTGATAATTGTATTCTAATTATGTGTTTTAATGCTGTGAGCTTAGGGAATGCTGTCTTGACCTAAGGTCTTTCCAAAAATCATGTTAACTTTTCATCTCATCCAGTAACTGTATATCTTGGTAAATTCACTAAAAATCATTTAATTGTACACTTAAAATGGAGTAAAGGCATGATATGTAAAGTATACTTCAATAAAGGGAAAAAAGAAATAAAAATAAAGAAAAAGTTGGATTGAGCACACTGCGCATCTCCCTCTGCAGGTTCTTCCTGGGAAGCTCGGGCATAGTCCTCATTACCCACCTGACAAAGTTAAAACTGTATTCCTCCCATCAATATTTATTCAGGACACACTCTCTTTTGCCATTTGCTTGATTTCATTTGACCAATGAGAAAGCCAGCCAGCATGCTTGCAAACCATGGCCTCCAAAGAAGACCTCTTTTGTATACTTTCCTTCTTTTTTGAAATCTCTGCCCCAAAACATTATCTAGATTAGCAAAATGAGCCTCAGAAAAAAAAATGCAAGAAACAAAGCCTGATAGGAGGACTCTGAAGAAATTTGGAGTGTCCCCATGGCCTCAAGAAGGGGGCCAGGCTAAGTGGAGGGCAGATGAGAACCCCTGGACCCGTTCCTCCCCTGTAAGCCTGTGGCTGGGCCCTTGTATCTGCATGAGCAGACACCTGGGCGGACCCAAAGCAGATTGTGGTTGGAGCTGGAAGCCAGCCTCAGTAATGCAATAAATCAAGGACAATTGTAAAGATGCTTTGTGTTCTAGGATGTTGAAACATCTCTCTCTCTCTCTCTCTCTGTCTAATGGAACCTTCCCCCGGGCGCAATTAACTGTAGGCATAGGATAATACGGAGAGACACTCTCTGCCCCATCCCCCTTTTTTTTTTCTGCAAGTAATGGGATGATGTTTCATCTCCAAAAATAGCCCGTTGGGCTTGGAACACTTTCCTTCCCCTCTTAAGGCTCCATGGGATTATTGGATTATGAAGCAATGGGCTTTTTCAGGCTTGCTGGCATGGCTGACAGGTATCAGGGCAGGAAGCCAATAGTAGCTGAAGTGTATGGAATATTTCATGTTAAATGATATTAGACACAAATGTATTGAGCACTTACTAAGTGCCAGGCACTGTGCTGGGTGCTTTACACTCTTGAGCTTAATGGATTCTTATAATGGTCTTATTGTAAATAGACTGTCCCTTCCCCACCTCTTCCATTCTGAGATACGGAAGCAAGGAGGTTATCATTCAAGGTTCTGCAGTGTTATAGACCCACTATTTTTGTTCCTTCTTCCCCAAATTCCTACACTGAGATGCTAACCCTCAAGGTGATGGTATTAGGAGGTGTGGGGCCTTTGGGAGGTGAGTGGAGAGCCCTCATGATTGGGATTTGTGCTCTTATACAAGAGACCTCAGAGAGCTCCTGCACCCCTTCTGCTATGTGGGGACACAGCGAAGAGATGGCCATGTATGAACCAGGGAGTGGGCCCTCATCAGAGGCCCAAACTGCCAGCACTTTGATCTTAGCCAGACTTCCCGAGCTCCAGAACTGTGAGAAAGAAATTTCTGTTGTTTATGAGTCACCCAGTCTATGGTCTTCTGTTATAGCTGCCCCAAACTATTATAAGACATGCAGTTAGAAGGTAGCAGAGCTGAGATGAGAAATTCATAGTCCTTGCCCTTAATCCAGAAAATATGTCATTTGGCAATGGTAATTATTACTATTGAAATTTAATTTTGAGATTTCCTTGCATTTCTCACTGACGTCTATTATTCTAAAGAGAAAATATAATTAGTTTTATTTCAAGAATATTGTTCCCCTTACGACTAACCCAGCGCCTGACCCAATTCAACCTTGGGAATTTGGGGCAAAATAACCTTCTACTGGTGGTCCCTAAAATAAAATGAGGCTCACCGAGTCTGCTCTGTGAGTTCTCTTCCCAGCTGAAGAATCTTCTGCCCCCCAGCCCCTGGTTCCCTGCTTGCCTGGATGGTGACAGTGGACATCTGTTACTTTTATTGACTATCCTGCCTTTTAAACTGCCCTTTTCTGCTCCATGTCATTTTGGTGGGACTTAAAATCAGGGGCTCATTTCTCTCCCCTCCACACAACCTGGCTTCTTAGAGCATCCCCGGCCCCTTGGATGTAGTGGATTGGTTCACGGGGGTGGGCGTGTGAGTTCTTTGCTGAGATCAGCATGAATGCTGGGAGGGAGTGGATCCTCCTCCTTTAGAAATGACGAGCTGTTCTAGGGATCATCCACGCTTGATGTTGTTGAAGGCCATCTTTGCTTTTATGTCAGTTGAACCCAGAAGGAATATGAAAGCCATGATAGAGGAAAAAAAATATGAGAGAAGGGGAGGATATCTAATGATGTATTCCAAGTTGATCTTACTGTGGATTCAGCTATGCCTGAAGCTTCTCTCCCAGCTGCCTGGGGCCCCTGTGAAGATGTGCTGCCTGGTTCTCTCTGCTGTGAGCAGCAGTGTAGTTGGAATTCTCCTGCTGCTGCAACTTTGGATCAGCCAAGTGTTCACTCCAAAGCCGCATTCCCCATGAGCTGCTCTCAGTGTAGCTGATGACTGAGCATGGTGTGGGTTCTAGAGCAGGGTCACTTCTGTCCAAAGTGGGACTTCTCTAATGGGAAATCTTTGCTCTGGAGCTTCCCATTGGCCTCACTGGAACTTTTTTGGAGCTGCACTGTGGTCTGAGGCTCTTCCTACCCAATCCTCGTTCTGTTCCTCTCTCCTCTCCCAATTGTAGTCTGAAGGCTCTCTCTACCTCCTCCTGCTTCCTTTGTGTTCTCCACAAGTGGCTCCTCCAATAAGTCTCTAATTCTGTTTTGGCTTCTGCTTCCTGGAGCACCTGAACAGACATACCACCCAAAGCACTCTGTTTTTGCTTAAGCTGGTTTGAATTGGCTCTTTGTCATTTGCAACCCAAAGAAATCCTATCACAGAAATGTGATCTCGAACATAAAGCTGCTTTGAAACCATGGGTCCCGTAGAGACATTGGTTTTAGTCATTAAGATTGTTGACTGAGAGTTATACGACAAGAGATTAAGAGTAACCCTGGAAGATGAACAAGATTTCCAAGCTTGGACAAGATAGGAGGTTAGTGAAATGGTAGGTGTGGCTTGATACAAAGTTAAATCTTGTCTGGGATTATTTATAGTGTTGATATCTAAATCTAAGTCTCTTGTTTCATGTCCCTCCTGGACATCCAACCCATCTATCCTAAAGTTTCCTGAACACTGGCACTTGGCTATCTCTCAGGCACTGGGGACTCTATAGGTCTAAAACGAAACTTAATATTTTTCCCCCACTTCCCTAATTTTCTCTTCTAGAAGTGTTCCTTAGCTTAAGGAATGCCCTCCAGTCAATTCTGTAGATCAGGACAAACACTGGGGAGTCGTCCTTGACCCCTTCCTCTTTCTCCCCCGATTCCATTGATCGTAACCCCTCCTCCTCTAAGAGTCTGTCCTCCCCTTCCCGCTAAGTAAGGCACACAAGTACCTAACCCTGTGCCTGCCCTGTGGAAGTCCCTCCCTCCCAAACATTAAGTGTTCATTTCCGTTACTCCCAAATTGGGATCATACAGACTTTTTTATATGGCAATAATCAGCTTTTAAAAAATTATCAAGAGCTTGCTTATTTTAATTAAACTCAGAAAGTGGCTTATCCTCCCATTTTCCTCTAGGAAGAAACCCTATTACATGCAGAATAAAAGGCCTGACCCCTGGAGAAAAATCAATTCCGTGTGCTAAAGCAGTGCTCCGTACACCTTGGAAGCAATTCTCATGCTCGTTGCGAGGTGGCACAGGGTTGCCAACTCTTTCTTTTGCCAAGTTAAATAATATTTCAAAAATTGCTATCTGCACTTACTATCAGTTTGTAAATGTGGCCCCGAAGTTTCAGTTCTGGAGTGAGTGAGGCTGCTTTCAAAGCAGGGTGGTCTGCACAGCTTATTTCCAATGCCCAGTCTCCACCTATATTCTCAAATAGCATCAATAAGGACCAGTTCTTATCCCCTCCCCAAATCTCCCACACCCAAACTCCGGGAATCTTCTCAACCCCCTTCCGCAGGGTCTTCGCCTTCTCCCCCGTCTCTGCCATCCCCATCATCCATCCTTCCCCACCCTACTCCAGCTGTTTGCCCGGCGGATCGACTTACCCCCTCTCCTGTTGGGCCTTTCCCTTCCCCTTCCTTCTTCCTGGGGCAGTGGTAGGTCTCTCATTCCTCTGGCTCAGCATCAGAAAAGCCCCCTCGTGCCCCTTCAATCATCCAGCAAAGGCAGACCCTGTCCTCAGGAAGCACGAGGAATGGCACTGGGCAGCAGGAGCCTGGGTCTTTCTAGCTGGCAGGGCAAAGAGAAGAAAGACTGGTGGTCGTGGATCACTCTTGTTCCATTGGAGAGAGAGAATCTTTTATAACCGCAAATATGGGAAGAACAGGATCTTAGAATAAAGGGCAATCCTTGGCATTGAGTACTTTTACCTATACAAACATCCCGTGACATTTTTCTTTTTTTTATTTATTTCAGAATATTATGGGGGTACAAGTGATTTGGTTACATAAATTGCTTTTGTACTATGCCCAGATAGTGTGCATTGTTACCTGTTAGGTGTGAATTTATCCATCTCCTCCTCCCCACTCCCACCTGCTTGATTTCTGATGAATGTTACTTCCATGTGTGCACATAGGTGTTGGTCTATTAGTTCCAATTTATTGGTGAATACATGTGGTGCTTGTTTTTCCATTCTTTGTGATATTTACTTGGAAGAATGGGCTTCAGCTCCATGCAGGTTAATATAAGAGATATTAGTTCATCATTGTTATTGTGGCTGAGTAGTACTCCATGGTATACATAGACCACATGTTATTTATTAATCCACTCATGTATTGATGGGCACTTGGGTTGTTTCCACATCTTTGTGATTGTGAATTGTGCTGCTATAAATATTCATGTGCAGGTGTCTTTGTAATATTTTTCTTTGTGTTCCATTTGTCATTGACTGATAATAACATAGGGGCCTCTGGTTTATCTTTCCTCTGTGGTTTTTGCCTCTTTTTTTTTTTTCCAGGTATGTTGAACCTATAGTTAGCAAAGCCCTGTCAGAACAACTGCATGATTTTCTCCTTGAGGGGCGGAAAGAAGGGCGGCTCAAACTTCTAGCTTTGTCTTTATCTTCTTGCTTCATCTCCCACCCCTGTGTGAGCTCTGGGTTGAGTTGAGTTCTTTGATGACAGGGAAATAAACTCCATGCTCTATGGGAACTTTTTAGGAAAATGAGAAGTTCACCCCTTTGATTAAACAATGAGCTTCTATTTTGACCCAAAGAGAAAAAAAAAATCTAAAAGAAATAGAACAAGAAGCAGGACTGAGGAAAGTAGAGAACTTTTTACGCATCCAGGTATCCGAAATGCTCCAAAATCTGAAACTTTTTGAGCATCCATGTGACCCTGAAAGGAAATGCTCACTGGAGCATTTTGGATTTTGGATTTTTGAATTAGGGATGCTGAATTGGTAAGTATAATGTGAATATTTCAAAATCTGAAAAAATTCAAAATCCAAAACACTTCTGGTCTTAAGCATTTCGGATAAGGGACACTCAACTCGTACCAGTTTGGATTTCTCAACTCACATGAATTGCATTGTGGGCTCAGTTGTGTCCTGCCACGCCAAACAACCTCTTCTTGGAACATTGCATTTCTAATGAGGTGCATCTCCTTTGTACAGATATGATCATGTTGTAACTGACAGTATTTAAAAAAAATGAAAATAAGAGATCATCATTTTAAACTTTTCAAATGTCTTAATTTCTCCAGAATTAAATTCCCCTACACTGGCTCTGGGATAGTGAGCTGCTACCTTGCATCCAGTAAAACTGTATTTAGTGGGAGTGTGTAGAAAATAACTCTTGCAGTGATCTTGGGTTTACTTGAGAGCCTAAATACATGCTAGGTGTTGGCCACTGTACTCATGTGATTGTAGTTCAAATCTGCAAGGCAGGAATTGCTGTCCATATTTTACAGATGAGGAAACTGAGAATCAGAGAGGTTTTGGCTCTTGCTTAGGGCTGCTCAACTGGTAAGTCGTAGAGCTGGATTCAAACGCATGTTTGTCTGACTCTAAGACACATGTTCTTTCTGTAGATACCATGCTGTGACCATTCTGAGTAGCATCTGTTATCTGTTCTTGTCTTTAACTTCCATCTGGTTTGGCTGAAACTCTGGCTCAGATGATGTAAAGGAAGTTGGGGGTTGGAGGAACAGCTCACTATTTTAGGAGATTATGTATCTGGTCACACCTTGAAGCGTGGCATACTTTTGCTTAGGCACCAATTTCCCAATATCTAAACTCTTTCCTGTCTCCAAAATTTATATTTTGCTCAGATAAGGCCTTCTGGAGTGGTGTCGATGGTGGAAATGATGGTAGTAGTGGTGGTAATGGTGGTTGTAATGCCGGTGGGATTGGTGATAGTAGGCTGGCTGATCATGATAGTGATGGTAGAGGTGGTGATGGTGGTGGCAGTTTTTTTTTTTTGTAGGTTTAATATATTCCAGAAACTTGATTTGATTAATGTAACCACGTTGATGAGAATCTGGGAAAGTGATACATCTTCACCAAATTTCCACAAGACTGAGATAGCAACTAGACTCTAACTGGGTAATTGCTGGTGTATAATTATTCTTTCTTATCACAAACCCTTGGGTCTGCTATTTTGGCCCCCCCAATCCTGAGACAGGGAAAGCAAATTACATATAAGGTGGTTTGGACAGTTTGGAAGGAAGGAAAGAAAAGCAAGAATGATGCCACTAAGCTCTTGTACACGCTCATCCTCGAGGGAGACACACTTCTAATTTTTTTTTTTTTAGAGACAAAGACATAGAGTCTCACTCAGTCACCCAGGCTGGAGTTCAGTGGTGAATTCACAGCTCACAGCAACCTCAAATTTCTGGGCTTAAGCGATCTTTCTGCCTTAGCCTCTCAAGTAGTTGGGACTACAGGCGTGTGTCTGTATGTCTGACTAATTTTTAAAAAAATTTTTTTGTAGAGAATGGGGTCTTTCTATGTTGCCCAGCTGGCCTCAAACTCCTGGGCGCTTGTGATTTTCCCATCTTGGCCTATCGAAGTGCTGGGATTACAGGCATGCACCACCATGCCTGCCTATCTAATCTTTTTAATCTTACAGATTTGGAATTGGAGAAAATTCAAACTAGTGCCTTCTCTTACCTGAACCTCAGTTTCCTCGTTAAGCAAATGATGCTGAGTTTTCTGAATTATTACAAGGATCTAACACGATTGCTCAGCACAGTTCTAGGCACAAAATAGACATTGGGCAATTGGCATCTGTTACATAAAATGTAATTAAATTAATCCTTTCAACAACTCCCCAAAGGATCCCCATTTTAAAGCTGTGCAAACAGAGGCATGGAGGGGATAAGTAACTTTTATTAGTAGCTGACATTTATTGGGCACATACAGGTGCTAAGTCCTGTGCTAAACATTACCTTGTTTAATCCTCACGACAACCACGTGAGGCAGAACCCTTATTCTCCATGTTTTACAATGAGAAAACTGAGGCACAGAGCGGTTTAAAAACTTGCCTAAGCGCTGAGAGGAAGATGCAGGATTTGTACTTGGGTTACTGACTCCAGAATCCACTTGCTTAACGAGGGATTGGAATGGTGGCCAGCACTGGTCACATGGCGCCTGGGGCTGGTTGGGGATCTGGGCAGAGGCTCACAGGGATGCAGCCGCCACCTCGGCAGCGTGTCCTTCCCTTGCCGGGATCTGCAGCCGACACGTTCCTGCTTCCAAAGGGCGCCCTTGACCATGTGTGTGTGGGGGGGTCCTGGGCCCAGCCCAGCTGCCCTGGCCAGGGTGTTTACGGAGGGGACGTCTCCTCCACGCCCAGGAGGATGTGCTCCTTACACTCTGCGGGCTCCAAGAACCTGGCTCCAAATGTATCGGCCGTTTAACAAAGAAAAAAAGTTCATGTTCATTCTCTTAGGGAAAAAAAAAAAGCCGAAAAGAGCAACAACAAACCTCTCCCATCCATCTGTGACCAAATACATTTTGTGCTTGGTTTCCTTGGGTGGCCTTCGCTTAACGGCTTCTAATTCGTAGAGACAAAAAACATAAAACAATTTAAGGCATTGGCACACTCAGCTCGGCAGCCCAGCTTATTCCTGGGGGGCAGTTTTTGGCAGGGACCTCTCAAGGTTGGCCTGGCTAGGAGGCTCACAGGAACAGAGGAAGGAAGGTTTTTTGTTTTTCCTTTTCTTTTTCTTTCTTTTTTTTTTCTTATGCTGTTCTCTGCTTGCTGAGCCTGAGAGGTATTTGAGGGAAGTGGGTTGGCCGGATAATTATCTGGCTGGTAATTACAGCCAGTTGTGGAGGAATATTGCGTATTCCAAACGGTCGCCATGCCAGCTGGGAAGAGCCCTCGCCAAGCGATGGATTTATGGCGGGCTGTGCAGAGCGGGATGTATGTTTTGGCTTGTGCACTTGAGAGAGCACAGCCTCTCCCTCTTTCTTTGCCTCTCTCTCTCTTTAATCTCAACTTCAGAAGGGAAGGAGTTGGTCGTTAATTCATTTGGATTTTGAATCTGTGCTTTTTCATGTGAGAGACGCAGGAGCTGTGAGGACTTTGTTCACCATTATGTCTTGGGTGTTGTGTATACTGAGCTTGGTTAATATTTACTAAATGAAATAGATTTTTTCACAAATGATCATTGATAGAATATCAACCAGTATCTGTAGAACACTTCAGGTATGCCAAAGCCCTGTGACAATAGCTTCCCTGTACTGAACAGTGGATTCTTATTATTATCCCCATTCTACAGATGAGGAGACTGAGGCTCAGGCAGCCAGAAAGTCAGAATGGGTATTCACACCTGGGCGGCTGACCACAATACTATATTATGGATGGATGGGTGGAAGGCTGGATCTTGGGATGATAGATGACATTTGCAGAGAAATTTGACTCAATCCCATCTATCTTCAGTGGACAAGAAAAGTTATGTGGAAGGATCCCAGTTTTAAGCAGTGAATTTGTGGTAGATCCAGAGTCTTTGATACTTCAGCCAGAGGTCCTGCCCCTCTCACTGTTGCCTCAATTTCTCCATGTAAGAGAAGTTTCTAAACCCTAGAAAGGCTGCACATTCACACTCATAAACTCTCCCTCACCAGGCCTCGGGGGCTTGGGGAACTAGAAAAAGTCATCATCTCTGGTCCCAAGGAGGGTAACCAATGAGACTGGTTTGCCTGGGACTGAGGGGTGTTTCCCAGGATGAGAGACTTTCAGGACTGTCACTGGGACAAGTTGGTTATGTTGACATGACTTGGTAAACTCTTATGCAATTCTTATTTAAACCCGTGAGATATAAGCCTCTTTGGATTTCCATCCCGTGCAGAGCCGGGGACCTGGGCTTCGACATCAGACAGAGCTGGGGTGGAATCTTACCGGCACTGCTTCCTTATCAGCGAGTGACCTTGGGCAGCTTACCTAGTTCTCTGAGCCTCAGTTTCTCCATCTTTAACATAAGGATAATGCTTGAATCCATCTTATAGGCTTGCTGGGAGTTTGAAATGAGAAACTGCAGGTAAGATACTCAGCACAGGCCATTTCTAAGAAAATGTGAAATCAAGCCTCTGTCTGGGGCTCCCACCGCATAATTATACTTCAGTGTCAATGACAGAATCCAAAGTCATCACACTCAGTTGGCTGCCGGCTCATCTCACCAGGCCTGGCTGCTTTTCTGTGTCATTTTCTGGGGTTGCAAAACCTAATATATATGGGGGCCAGGACCAAACTCAACCTACAACATGCCAGACCATCTTTTCCATGTGATGCTTAGAGATTCCCAACAACCCTGCAAGGGAACAACAATGACCTTCATACCCACTTTTCAGATAAGTAAACTGAGACTCAGGAAGGTAAAGAGATTGGCTCAAAGTCACTCATGTATCAAAGGGTCAAGGTGAGATTTGAAACCAGGCAGAAATCTGTCTCCAGAGCCCAGGCTCTTGGCCACAAAACTGCTCACCCCTTTATGACTGCATTGAACCCTTATTGTGTGGGTTTACCGCACATTATTGAACTTATTCCCTTTTATTTTGCATTTGGTGCAATATTTAGTATTTTATGTTACATCTCTAGAAACAATACTGGGTGACTGTCCTTTACTTCCACCAGGATTTCTCGGCTGTGGCATTAGTTCTTTGTGGTGGGGGCCGTCCTGTGCACTGTAGCATCCCTGACCTCTACGGACTGGGTGTCAGTAGCACCCACTTCAAAGTTTCCCTTGCAGGGGGAGGAGGGGTAAAATTGCTTTCTGCGGAGAACCACTGGACTACATCTTTGTATTCTGGCATGACCATTTACTGTGTCCAAGTGTTTGTGCTATTTTTTAAAAGGTTCTTGATGCGTAGTGCCCAAGTGTCTTCCACGATAGTTGTACCAATGCACAAGGCCACCTGCAATGCGTGCCCAGTGCTGTTCCTCCACGTGCTTGCGGATGTCCAGTGTCACCCAGGAAATTCTCAGGGGATCCTTGAGAAGTTCTTGTGGACTTCTAGATGTGTGGAACAGAGAGGCCCATAAAGATTATCCAAATCCATTATTTCCAGGGAAAACCAAGGCTGGAAGGGACAGGGACTCGCCCCAGGCCACACAGGGAGTTAAATGGCAAAGTTGAGGCTCTTGGAACACTGATGAACAACAACTTGTAACTGTTACCTGGCATCTCCAGTAATAGCCTTGACCATTCCCAATTAGGCTGATTCATTGAGGCCAATTTTATTTCCAGGATTTTTCTCCCAGGTGGTGTGGGATTCCATACAATTATTTTTTTATTGTGCTGGCTGTGGATAAAGGCAGTACTTTGGTGGCAGGGAGTGATGTATCCCGGGCAGTTGAAGGGCGGGTAAAAGTTTATGGGCTTGCAGCCTGGACGAACTGGGTTTATTGTCCTTTGTAAATTCTCTGTCAATTTTTCCCCTTTGAAGTCGGGAGCGATGGAATCAGGGGTCTAATTGATACAGGATGGGGAGAGGATCGTGATGCTCACAGAGAGAGGGCCGATGCGCTGCGGCAACCGTATGTGGCTCCGTTCATGAGCTCCTCAAAGAGAAGTGATCTGTTGACCCCATTCCACTTAGAATGAGCTTAAACTCTTTCCTGGGGGCCGGCCTGGCCTGTGTCTCTCTCTCTGCCTGCCTTCGTGGGCTCCCTGGGCTGTAGCTGTGATTACCTTCTTTCTTTTCCACGAAGAGCTGGGGTCTGTTCCTACCTCAGGGCCTTTGCATTTGCTCTTTGCTGTTCTTGGGGCTCCTTCTCAAGAGTTCTTTTGATGGCTGATTCCTTTAGGTCTCTGATCACATGCCCTTGCCCCAGAGAGACCTCCCCGACCACTACCGCCGTATTTAAGGAAGTTCTCCCCCATTCACTCTCTACTGTATCAGTTAATGTACCCTTTTAGGAGATGAGAGTTCACCATTGACTATGCAAGATTGTCTCATATGTTTGCTAGTTCATGACGTAATCTCCCTGCTGGGGACGAGGACCTTGCGTATCTTCTTTACAGGCTGTTTCCAGTGGCTGGAACAACGCTAGGCACATAGCAAGTACTTGCTAATGGAATGGACTAGCTGAGGGACGACTCCATGTAAGATCTAGAGAGATGCAATGAAAGCAGGGAAATAAAATATGGGCACAAAAAATAGTCACAACAAAGCAGACGCAGGTGGCCTTGAACGCTAGAGGCTTGGTGAAAAGATGCTGTGACAGTCAGAGGATGGAGGTGGGGGCTCTGACAAGTTTTCCTGCAGGTGACGGTGTTTGGACTGGACCTTTGAGGATGCGAAGGGTTTGAATGGGTGGGAAGGAGTAGTGGGTAAGGCATTTCCGGTCGGGGGTGTGATGGAGGCTCCGTGAAAGGCTGAGGTCCTCTCTGGAGACAGGCCACGTGACTGTTTGGTCAAGGAGGCTGAGTCATTGAAGCCTGAAGCAGAGGACATCCCACGGGGCTGCATGTGCCTGCTGGGTGAGGCTTTGGGACTTGAGTCCCAAGGATGAGGACCTGAAAGGTGCATATTGAAGTGCAAGAGAGCTCCGGAGTCGGGTGGAACTGGGCTTTGGATCTGCCCCTGAGTGGCTGTGTGACTGTGTCAGTTAGCTACTGTTGTGTAACAAATCTCCTAAAACTTAGGGTTATGACAACAACTATTTATTTAGCTCATGGGTCTGTGGATTGACTGGGAGGCCAGGCTCAAGTGGGATGTTTCATGTGTTTGCAGAGATTGCAAGATAGAGATAGGGATGGAGAGAGGGGGGAGGGTAAGGGAAGGGGAGGAGAGAGAGGGAAGAGATGGTAAGATTTCTTGAGGTCCAGGCTTGGAACTAGCACATTGTCACTTCTGCCACATTCTATCAGACAATGCAAATCCCAGCATCAGCTCTGAGTTTCGGGGTTGGGAAATACAGTCCGCTTCCTGATGGGAGGTAGCTGCAAAGTGTCATTGCAAAGTGTGTGAATCCAGGGAGGAGCAAATGATTTTGACCATTTTGCAACCTACTAGGGAGATTTTGGGCAGGTGATTTAAACTTTCTGAGTCTCATTATTTTAATCTGTAAAATAGGACTCAAGATAAGGCACAGGCATTTCTTAGCACAGTTATTGGCCCCACTCAATAAGTGGTTCCTGTCATGGCTACATCTGTTAGCATCACTGGCATTATGAAATGCACACGCAGTCTTGGGCAGAGATAGAGCTCAAATTTGATCACTAGCTGTGCAAGATTAGGCAAGATTCTGGATCTTCATTTCCTATCCATAAACTGGGGAGCATAGTGGTTTCCCGTGAAAGCCCACTATGGTAAAAGCCCTTTGCAAATCCAGAGCACAACACAATTCATTTCAGCAAGCATTTATTGAGTACCACTGTGCACAGGCATCGTGTTGGGCATTAGGGATATAATGCTTAAGGAAAAAATGCCTCCTTAGGGTGTAGTTGAAGAAAGGGGATTACACAGAACTCTCTGTAACAGTGTGATGAGCCTTGCTGTAAGAGTAGGATATGATGACAACATAACTAATGATACTTATGGTTAAAATTATGCCTACTGTTTACTGAGGGATTCCAGTGTACCCGTGCCTCTGCTAAACATGGGAATTTGCTTAGTACTGCGGTTAAGAGCACAGGCTGTCCCTGTGCTTGAATTCTGTTTCCACAGCTACTAGCTGTCTGACCTTGGCAGGTGACAACCTCCCTGAACCTCAGTTTCATCCTCGGTAAAATGGGGTCGTCGCAGTGATGGCCTCATAGGGTTGTTGTGAGATTAAATGAGGTAATCCATATAAAGTGTTGCAACAGAGTCTGGTACCTAGTAAGTGCTCAGCCATGCAGATACATATATTATGTCATTGAATTCTCTCTTGAATTCCCCTTGAATGTGGGCAAATCCTGTGACTTGCTTCTAACTGGTAGAATGTGACAAAGGGGATGAAATGTCACTCCTGTGACTGTGTTACGTTGCATGAGACTTCGTCCTAGCAGATTAGAGCCAGACTTTCCTGCTGGCCTTGAACGTGGAAGCTGCTATGATGTGAACTGCCACATGGCAGGGAACTGCAGGCAGCCTCTAGGAGCTGAGAACCTCAGTCCTGTAGCCCCAAGAAACCGAGTTCTGCTGACAACTACATGAACTTCAGAAGAAGATCTGCAAAGTAACGCAGTCCTGCCAATGTGCTAATTGCAGCCTTGTGAGACCCTGAGCAGAGGAGCCATCTAAGCTACGCCTGGGCTCCTGACCTATGGATACCATAAGATAAATGTGTGCTGTTTGAGCTGCCAAATTCATGGTTACTTGTTACATAGCAATGGAAAATTTCAGATTGAGATCTGGCCATCATCTGCTCAATATACAAATCAGTAATTTTTAGTCCCTCCAGCTTTGAGTTCCACTAAACTTTGCTAAGCAGTTGCCTGTATCAGCATGGAGTTTGCATTTCCCAGACATGATCTCATTTCCCAGGGATCCAGAACATGCATCCAGGAGCAGCTTACTAGCTCTGTGTCTTTGGGAAAGGTACTTACCCTCTCTGGGTCTTTTCCCCCATCTGTAAAATGGGACTACGTAGTAGCACCAGCTCATAGGGGTTATATAAACAAGGGTTACATGACTAATGCTTGTAAAGACCTTGGAACGTTGCCTGGATGAACACATTGCTTAAAAGTGTGAGCAATCAGTGTTAGTATTAACAATATTACACAAATTAATAGGGTATTGTTACTATCACTATCATCATCATGGGTCTATACAGTAGATGATGGGCTCTCCATTTTACAGATGGGAAACTGAGGGCCAAAGGAAATACGTGGCTGCCTTAAGGCCCCAGGTTTATGCGATGGCAAAGCAGGGATTTGGACCTGTCCCCCCTGTCATTTCTCTCCCCCCTGCCTCCATACTGGACTGTGTGTTTCTCCCTCGTGGATCTTTGTTTAAACTCGTGACTTGGCCACCTCCAGTTAACATTTGCGCACTCAGGGATGAATTCCCTCCTCTGGGGCTGCCCCACTGTGGAGCTCACCTGACAGCTCACCTGTCAGCAGCTCACTCTGCTGACGCCATGGACCCATGTGTCTTTCTCTGGGCCCAGGGCAGCGATCAGACCTTATTTATTTCTGAATCACAGGACTTAGCCTCATATCTGTTACAGTGGCAGTCCCCCAAATTTTTGGCACCGGGGACTGGTTTCATGGAAGCCAAGTTTTCCACAGACAGGGGTGGGGAGGACGGTTTCATGATGTTTCAAGTGCGTTGCATTTATCGTGCACTTCATTATTACATTGTCACTTGCCACTCACTGATAGGGTTTTGATATGCACCTGCAAGCAATTGATTTGTTATGGTCTCTGTGCAGGCAAACCTCTCCGCTAATGACAATCTGTATTTGCAGCCGCTCCCCAGTGCTAGCATCACCACCTCAGCTCCACCTCAGATCACCAGGCGTTAGATTCTCACAAGGAGTGGTAACCTGGATCCGTCGCATGCTCAGTTTACGGCAGGGTTCGCGCTCCTAGGAGAATCTCATGCCGCCGCTGATACGGCAGGAGGTGATGTTGAGCAATGGGGAGTGGCTGTAAATACAGGTGAAGCTTTGCCGACTCACCCACATCTGCTCGCCTCCTGCTGTGCAGCCTGGTTCCTAACAGGCCATGGCCCTGGGGGTTGGGGACCACAGTGTTACAGAATAAGAGCTCAGCATATGTATAAGTGAATGAATGTATGAATGAATTTGAAGATGATAATACAAAAAAAGGCCACCGAGGGGCTGTGAATTCTGGAAAAATCTAGAGCTGCAACTAGTTTTAAATCCTCTGGGCCTAGAGAGGTGCTTGATGCATTCATTGAACGTAGACCTGACTGCACAAAGACGCTAATAGCAGATAGAGTTCCAAGGGAATTCAGGACTGGGGACGGCTCAAGAGGAGAGCAGGCCTTTCCTTATATTTATACTTCTTTGTCAGGCACATAGTAGGTGCTCAGTCACTGTTGAATGGACTACTAAGCAATGCGCTAATGAAGACAACAATGCAAACGCTGCCACCGTGCAACTGAGAATTGTGAGCTCCTAAGTCAAAAGACTGACGTACGATCCACCTTGCATCCTCCACACCCTGGGCAATGCCTGGCAGCGGTAGGTCCTCAGATCCCAGAAGTCTGGAAAACTGACCATCAGCCCTTGGGTAGATCAGCCATACCCATGGCTTGAACATCAAAGAGAACACGGCTCTGTACCCTCTGGACTTTTTCTGCCTTTGCTAAATTCTTTTTTTTCGCTTCTGTGGTTTGAAGCCAGTTCCTTAACATTGTGTAAACATGGTTTTGTGTGGTTAAAAATGTATTTTAAAAATGTCACTAATTACCCAATAGCCTGTAACCACTCTTTCAAGGATGTAATTGGTCTGTCATGTAAATACCTCATTAGGGGCCCTGGAAAATGGGACGGATGGGAGTGCTGGTGTCCTGAGGCCTTCTGGCTACTTCTCTCTCTCGAGGCCCAGTGGAGACACTGAGGTCCCCTGCGTCAGCAGCCACGGGAGGATGAGGAGGGACGTTCTCAGACTGCAAGTGGGGCTGTGGTGCTCTGGTTTCCAGGACGGAGCTGGGGTAGGCACGTATCTACACGCAGGGAATTCTCAGGCTGCTGAGCTTAATGGGAACCAACTGCCCTGGCCCCTCCTCCGTGGCCGGCAGAACCGATCATTTCAAACCCGAATGACTCACACATGTGAGTCTCTGGCTCCCCACTTTGCTTTTCACCCCAAATAGCCTGGCTTGCTGTTGTCCCGTCTTTACTATTAGAACATCCACGATTCGTTACGAGTTACAGGAGTCGAAGCAAAACAGGCAAGCTCTCAGTTGAATCCATTCTAAAGGATCTAACATAACCCCCAGGCCCCATAATTTTTTTCCTAATTGATGCCTCAAAGGACAGGACTTTTTTTTTTTTTTTTTTTTTGCACTAGATAAAAACAGCTTTTCATCCCAGGCAAGATTTTGGGCACCAACTTTTATCTGCCTCCTTGGAGATTTCTTTTTATGACCTCCCATCCATGTGGGAAGGGCAGGAGTGTATTGATTGCATCTGGTCAGACGGGAGCCATTACTTCAGGGATGCGGCTGCAGAATGAGCAATGTCCTTGGTCCTTGAGATTGTCCTGCCTCAAAGCACCTCCCTGTAACCAGACTCATGGCTTGACAGTGGGGTGATTTTCAGATGGCAACAGTTACCCAGCTTCGTGAAGGTCTACGCCACCTCGGTCTGGGCAGCAGGTGTTTTCTTTCTTTCTTGACATCAGTTATCAAGTGTCTACCAAGAGAGTTGGTGGGGAGAGATGGCTAAATGAGAGTCCTGCTGCCTCTGCCCATGAGCTGGAAGCATGGTCAAACCCTGTGCCCTTTGAGCCTCGGTGATCTAATCGAGAAAATGGGTCTAACACTGGTCCCTTAGGCCAGTTGTTGTAAGGGTGGAATCAGACTAGGGTTCTAACTACAAGGTGAGCACCCTGCAAATGGTCACTATTACTTATGGGTGTATCTCTTTACCTGCAGGATGGGAACAAGCGTATGGCATTGGCTTGTGGTGGGCTTTAAATGACTTCATGCACATAAAGCACTTAGCACAGTGCCTGGCACATTCTAAGTGGTCAAGATCTTTTACAACTCTTTGTTACTATTTTCCTCTCATTTTGGTCACTGTCATGCTTGGAAACTGAGACACAGAGGAATCAGATGACTTGCCCAAGGTCATGTGGCTGGAAATTTGAACACAGACCTGGGATTTGAACACTGGTCTGTGTGACTTGGAATCTGTGGGCTCCTGCTTGCCCTGATATCTTAGCTGAGTTCATGGAGAAGGTACTGAGTTGCGGGCAAGTGATGGTGACAAACAAAGGTTATAGGGTGTTGGTTACAAGCAAGGAGGCACAGGAACAGAGACCACATGCCTGGAAGGAGGGAAATACTGGAGATGGGTGTGAGGATTTTGTAGGGCTGGGAGGCTGATGTAGACAAAGGCACGGAGGGGGAAAAGAAAGAACAAATGTTTTTGTTTGTTGCACTTAAAAGAAGTCAAAATGATTAATCGGTGGACATTTCTTTGGCTTCCGTGATTGCAAAACAATTACAAATGTATGTAACATTTAAGCATTTTTCAGGCTGGACCCAGTGGCTCATGCCTGTAATCCCAGCGCTTTGGGAGGCTGAGGTGGGAGGATTGCTTGAGGCCAGGAGTTTGAGACCAGCCTGAGCAACATAGACCCTGTCTCAACAAAAAATTTAAAAAAATATCCAGGCGTGGTGGTGTGCATGTGTAGTCTCAGCTATGCAGGAGGCTGAGGCAGAGGGATTGCTTGAGACTGGGAGTTCAAGGCTGCAGTGAGCTGTGATTGCACCACTGCACTCCAGCCTGGGCAACAGAGCAAGACTCTAAGAAAAATAAATAAAATAAAAATTTTTCCTAACAGTACTAATTTAAAAAACCCAGTGGAATATCTTTCTTTGGATGCCTTAAAGAGAGGTTTTCCTTGAGGTGGGAGGATACTATTTATTTATGCATTTATTTAGATCAATTTATTGACTATTTAAAAAATGTATTTAAAATATATTTTTTAAAAATTATTTTTAATGAAGCCAAAAGTGATTTTCAATGAAAAATTAAAGATTTAGAAAAATAAAAGAAACTTTAAAAAATTACTCATAGTTCTCTTATCCAAACATAGCCACATTTAACCTTTTGGAGTGTTTTTGTTTCAGCATATTTTTTTCTCTACAAGCTAAAAAAAACACACCTAATTTTAATAAGACTGTAAAAGTAATATTGTATACTGCATTTTCCTGTGATATTTTAGCAAGCATTTCTGTATCATTGTGTGGTTTTTATGAACAAATTTTTAATGACTCAAAGTAGGGATGCACCAAAGTTAACTTAATTCTTCTAATGTTGATCTTCTATACGTTTTTCACTCTTCACTATTCCAAAGAACAAGACAATGAACATCTTTTTCTGCACAGTGTGTTTTTTTCTTCCCTTCCATTCCCTCCCATCCCCTTCCCTCTTATTTTCTTAATTCTTAGATTTTTTAGAAGAGAACTACTAAGTCCAAGCTATGGACATTTTAAGGACCTAGACATATTTAATACCAAGTTTATTTTTAACCAATATATTCTATGTGACATGTTGGTCTTATTTTCTAGTTTCATAAGTACGGGGACAGAAAATAGTCATTCATTCTTCATTCACCTTCTGACATCTATGGAGCATCCACTTTGTGCCAGGAGTTGCTGGCATGTGTCTCAGGGCATAACTGTTGGCCTTTTTCAGCTCTGAGTCAGAAGTCACAATGAGTCAAAGATGTGGCCAATCTGAGATTCTCAACTTTTCCCTGGGAACTAGCCCTTGGAAGTCTCTGAAGGGACTTGTGACTTTTTTGGGGGGGGGGTGTGTGCCCAGTGACCCAGCATGTCCACGAACGCTGTCTTGTTGTATGCGAGCACCCGGCTTCTGTGGGACACAAGCAACTGCTCATTGTTTGAGCTCCTTGGAGCGAAGACCTAAGTGTCCGAGTAAGCATTAAGCACTCTGCCTCCTCCCTACCACTTCTCTCCGACAAAGCTTTTATACGGAGCACGAGCGCCCATAAATAACAGACCAACCTATAAATAAATACAGCTGGGAGCCCACAAAAGCCCTTGACAAATGCTGTTTATTTAATTTCTCAAGTGTGGTCCATTTGGGATCCAATTGGAAAGGCCTGCTAAGCTTTTAAAAGGCCAGCTTATGTGCTTAATCTTGATTTCCCCTTTTGAGGGGCCATCCTGCCGTCTCCCCCACACCTGCTCTTAGTTCAGCAAAGCATCAGGGTTGTCTAGGAGGGCAGGGGTTTGGGACAAAGGAGGGGTTCTCAGGCCCTTCCCAATGAGGGGTACTCAACTCTAGACAGGTCAAAGTCACACACCACCATTATTAATCTTGCACCAACCCAGCCAGTCTGATCGTCCTCATTATTCATTTACTAGGTGGGAAGGTCTAGATCCTCCTCAGCTGCCTGCTGAGAAGTGAAGAGAACAGCAGTAATAGCACCGTGGAGCCGGTGTGGTCATCTTGCTGCGAAGTGTCTGAATCAATAATTATTTCAAAGGCGATCAAGCAGGGCAGCACATCACAGAGGAAGAACATGTTCCACGAGCATCCCGATGGCCACACTGGCCCATCTGCTTGCTCCCCCAGGGCCTTTGCGCATGCTCTTCCTTCTGCTTGGGATAAGCTTCTCCTCATTTTCATTTAACTGACTCCATCCCATCCTTCAACTTGGAGCTTATATGCCACTTCTTCTGGGAAGCCTCCCTTGCCTAATACAACCCCACCCCACAAAGAACTAGATTACCAATTTCCTTGTTATATATTCTTATAGCATCCTGGACCTCTTTTGCAGTTCTGTTCACCATTTTAATTAGATTATTCATTGTGCAATTATTTGTTGGTTACCTGTCTCGCTCACTCGAGTATCCCTTCTCACCTGCTGCCTCCCAAATTTGAGCTGCTGTTGCCTCTCACCCGAGTGATTGCATCAGCATCCTCCCAGATCTCCCTGCTTCCCCCAGCCTCTGCCCTTGCAAGCTCTGCTTACCATAGCAGTCAGAGGGACACTTTGAAAATGTAAGTCACATTGTGTCCCTCCTCTGCTCAGAACCTCCCAGGAGCTCCCCTGTCACTCTTAGTGAAAGCTGGAGTCCTTAGAGTGACTTGCCTGGCTTTGCAGGATTTGACCCCTGTGATCTCTCTGATCTCATTACTGGCCACTACCCTCTTGCACATTCAGTTCCAGCCACACTGGTCTCCCTAGGGCTCTGGAATAGTCCAAGGACACTCCTACCGTTCCTTCAAGTAGCTACAGTGCTCATTCCCTTATTTTCAAGCTCCTGCTCAAGTAGCATCTCATCCAAGGGTCTTCTCTGATCACGTTCCCCCCTCCCCAAGGATCCTCTCCCTTTGCCTGGTTTCATTATCACCCACGTCACATACTGTGCATTTAATCAGTTCATCTTTGATCTTCTCCTGTAAAGCATGCAATATCCACAAGAGCAGAGCCTTTTTGTTTGTTTGTTTTTTTTACGGTTCTATCTCTACTGCCTAGAGCAGTCCCTGACACATAGGAAGTGCTTCATTAAAATATTTGGCATAAATGAATGTCATATTTTAACCAATGCAAAGCCTTGCATTGGTTTGTCCAACAAGTAAGACAACCGAACTGTTGATGTGGGGCTTGTTGATATTTTATGGGATTTATCAGCAGGTGTCTGTCCATCTTGTTTTTCTTTCTTGGCTACAGGCAAAGATACTATAATGAAAGTGTCCAAGATTCCTCGTGGCATCTGGTTAGGAGACGGGATGACCTTCCTGACAAAGACCCAAGATAGGGAGAAGAATAGAGCCACCTAGAAAATAGGGAGCCAGTGAGAAAGGATATGCTCTGGGAAGATGGCCAAGGGTGCTGCCATGGCCAACTTGTCATAGGGCCTTGTGCTGTGTGAGCTTGTCCATTGACTGCCCAAGGAAAGCATGGGGCAGAGTCAGCCAAAGGTGAGATTAGCTCAGACTGAACTGAAGTGACCAGCCTTGGCCATCATCAAATTCCACGAGAGGCTCTCACATTAGATTCTGCTACTTAGGATCTTGTTTGCCTGCATAAAAAAGCCCCAGTCTGATATTTAGCCCAGAAGGCGGAATGGGATAGTGGAAAGCGTATGGACTTTGAATTAGATAATCTCAGTTTTGAATCCTGTCGCTGCCACTCATTAGCTATTTTTACAACCTCCTTTGGACAAATCATGTCAACTCTGAGTTTTATTTTCCTGAAAGGTAATCATACCTCCTTCCAAAACTCTGTTTAACTCCTGGCCTTCCTTTGGGCCCCCTCTTCTTCTTACCTACTGTGCTCTACCTATACTGGCCTTCTTTCAATTTCTTGAGGCAATCCTGCCTCAGGGCCTTTGCACCTACTCTTACTTTTGCTAGAATGTTCTGCACCCAGTTCTGATTCCTTCTCATTATTCAGGTCCCAGGTCAAATGTTACCTCCCAGAGTGGCTTATCCTTGAGCACCCTATCAAAAATTGCCTCTAGCCACCTAATAGAGAGTCATTCTGTTATATTTTCATTATAGCATTTAATACTATCTCAAGATATCTTCTGTATGTATTTATTTACCTGTTTGTTTGTTATCTCCTACTTGAAATCAAGTTTGATGTGAGTAGGGACTTTTGCTTGTTTATTGCTTGTCTCCTCAGCATCTATTAATAGAACAGTATCTGGCACATAGTAGGTGTTCAACAAATATTTGTTGGAAGAATGGATAAATGGTTTCTTACAAGGAGGGAATGCTAGAAATAATTGCAAAAACAACTGCAATTTTTCACCCTTTCTTCACTCTTTGCAGTGATTTTTAAGGTCCTTCCATCAAAAGATGGAATCAGTCGCCCCACCACTGAATCTAAACTGGGCTTGTGACTTACTCTGGGCCAATAAAATGTTGCCAATGTGACAGCATGCCAGTTCTAGGCCTCAAGAGCTCTCATATGCTTCTAATCTATCTCATGGAACCCTGACTTCACTATGAGAGATACATGGCCCAGTCATCCTTGTTCCTAACAGCTGGCCAATAGCCAAGTTATGCCATACTATATGAGCAGCCCCTAGTCAACCTACCAGCTGAACACAGATGCATAAGCGAACCCAGCTAAGATCTATGATCAGATGAGCCTGGCCCCAAATCAGCTGAGACACAGACTCAGGAAAAGCCATTGAGTTTGGGGCAGTTTGTTATGCAGCAATAGCTGCCTGATACATGGAACACGAACACACACACACACACATTTGGCTTGGCACACAGTAGGCACTTGATAAATGGTAGCTACTTATTGGTGTTGTAGGTGTGTACTCTTTGGTGGTCTAAGGGGCATTTTCCATCTGGGGAGTCATAAGTTTAACCATGAGATGTACAGCCATATA
Source organism: Lepilemur ruficaudatus (assembly GCA_963574885.1). Taxonomy (NCBI): domain Eukaryota; kingdom Metazoa; phylum Chordata; class Mammalia; order Primates; family Lepilemuridae; genus Lepilemur; species Lepilemur ruficaudatus. The sequence continues at coordinate 41,802 of CAUYRT010060710.1, forward strand.
TTGACCAGGAGATGTGTGTCCCCACTGCCCTGGGCAGTCCTATTTCTGCTAATAGCAAATTCCTCTCAAGCTTTGCACTTCGTCCCTTGACCTCAGGGTCAGAAGAGCATTGAGGAGCCTTATGTAGACCTGGCTCTTTGTTTGACCTGAATAATACATGCATTTTCCTGTTTCTATGATGTTTTTAAGCCTATGATTTATGGCGATGAACGTGCCCCTCCGTTTGCCCTGGCTTTTGTTAGACCTATCATGAATTATCCACGAAAGAAATGTTAAACGAGCAAATTAGGCATTAACCTTACATTATAGATCAACCACACAATTGGATCCTTCACAGCTACAAATGTGACAGCATAAAGCATTAAGTATTGATGGCCCCAGGAAGGGCCGAGAGGATGCAGGGAGAGAAGCAGAATGAAGTGGGGGAGGGAAGTGATGAAGATGCCTCCATGCAAGCCTGCTGGTAGGAGGGGAAATGGAGTCAGACTGCCTGGAAATTCAATCAGAATATACCCATTTATTAATTATGTGATCTCATCAAATAAGGAGTGATAACAGAGCTGTGAAGAGTGAGACACCATGTCGTAAACATTTGCGATGTACTAGGCTCTTGAAAATGATTCATTCTCTTTTCTCTCCTTATGGAAAGTTTGTCTTATAGATCCCAGAACTAAAGACTATCTGCTACCCACCTCCCCTGGCCACCTTGTTAAGTAAGATAAGCCATGCTTTAATTCCTGGTAGAATCAAATTAGCATTCTGAACATGAGTGATGCATACATTGGCCAAGTCAAGTTGGATAAAATCCTTCTAATAAGTAGCTAAGTGACATTGGGCAATAACTATATATATAAATAAATATATGAATGTATCTGTGTGTGTACTGGTACTTTACAGCTCATAGAATGCTTTCTTATCTGTAATTTAACATACCAGAGAGCTGTTCAGAGCATGCTTGATTTTCTCCATTTCACAGATGGAGAAATTAAGGGTCACAGAGGAAAAATGGCTTATCTCATGGGTGGAGCCAGGAGTTGAACTTTAGTCTTTAATTCTAAGTCGTATTCTATTCTCATGATGCCATTTGACCTGTCTCTCCAAATTGCATCCCTTTTCTGGAATATGGTTCTCTCTTAGACAGTGGTGGATGTATGTGATAAATCTGCTCTGCTCACACTGCCTTCTAAAGGAAACTGTCCTGGCCCGAGTCCTTGTTCAGTAGGTGGCCATGTTGGATATCACATGACCCCCACTGCCTTCATTCACCCTAGCCATAACTGACTGGATGACAGGTGGTCACCTGATCCATAGCAGCCAATCGGCAAGAATGACACTGGGCCTGAGATCAGACACCCTTCCTAGGTCACCTGCCAGAAAACATTGTGAGGAAAGAAAGACTTAGGGTGGTGGAAAAGTGAGTAATGTCAGGTGACATGTGTGAATCTATAATCAGGAAGGCCAGTTTCATTCTGTTCCCCATACCTGACAATTGGGCCAGTATTGAAGATTTCTACTGCAAACTCTGGAGGGTCTAAAAATACTTTGTCCCAAGAGTGGAAGCCATGACACATTAATAATGCATTCTGGATGCTTTGAGTTTTGTTAAAACTGAAAATCTACGTTAAAAACAAGTGGTGGCTAAATTTCATTTTGCAAAAATTTGCTGTGGTTTTGTTGTTCTTAAGGCTGTTTTTGAGGGAAAAGCACATTTGAAACCACCAAATTACCCTTCTAATCTTTTCCTTTTTTTGAGCCCTAAATTAGTGAAGGCATTTGGAATAGTAATTGAGGAGGTATTCTTGGATACTTGGGGGGAGGCCAATCATTCTCACCTTAGCTGTGTAAGACAAGAGTGATTATTACCTATATTCTACGCTCTTCTAGAGGTGAGTTTTCACGTAGGAATTTGCTAACAGCCCTGTCTCAAAGAAAAGACGGTGCAAGATTTAGTAACCTGAGGATGTCCTGTCTCCCTAAATCCTCTGATCGTCCTTCCTTCTTCCTAACTCCAATTTCCCATCTGCCTTCTTGTTTTTTTCATATATTCTGATTTTTCTTCTTTTTTTAAAATTGTGGTAACAGATATAAAATTTACCACTTTAATTGTTTTTAAGCATACAATTCAGTGGCGCTGAGTGCAACCATCACCGCCACTCACCTCGAGAACTTTTCTGTCTTCCCAAATGGAAACCCTGTCCCCATCGAATAATAACTCCCCATTTCCCCCTTCCTCCAGCCCTTGGTAATGACCGTTTGACATTCTGTGTCTATGAATTTCACTACTCTAGGTAAGTGGAACCATATAAGATTTGTCCTTTTGTGTCTGGCATCATTCTCTTAGCATAATGGTATCAAGTTTCATCTATGTTGTGGCATATAGCAAAGCTTACTTCCTTTTTAAGGCTAAATAATAATCCGTTGTACGGTTAGACTAGATCTTGTTTATTCATCAGCTGATGGACATTTGGGTTTTTTCCACCTCTTGGCTATGGTGAGTAGTGCTGTAATGAACTTGGGTGTACAAGTATCTCTGTCTTTGCTGCTTTTTCCAGAGAAGCACTTTAAACTGACACAGTGGGGAGGTGCCTTTCCCCTGGGATACACCCGGTTGCCTCTGGCTTTGCTCTTTTATCCCACATCAAAGCCAATGGGCTTGGTCATATTAGCCAGATCTCAGCTTGGTACCCGGTTCTGGGATGGGCGGCACCAGGGGAGCGAATAAGGAAAAGGTACAGTCCTTTTGAATAGGTAGATGACAGCCAGAGATGGTCTCCTTCAGGGCATACACATCTAAGTGGCAGGGCTGGATGCTGTAGAAGAAATAGCTTGGACTTGGCGTCACACAATCTCTGGTTAAGTCTGGACTCTGGCCCTTAGCAGCCTCAGTTGCTTCCTCTGTAAAATGGGGATGCTGCTTCCTGTGCTCCAGGGCCATCTTGAAGATGAAAGGAAACAACCTATGCTCAGGGCCAGGCACACAGATGCGCTTGGTGTGTCTCAGCTCCTTCTGGCCTTGCATAGCACTGACCTTAAATAGTCCAGGCCTGCAGACACCAGAGAACCGAAAGGGTAGATTCTTCTACTATGGCTTCAGGCAGAGAGGTATTAAAGTCTGAAGTCAGAGTTTGTTTCAGGAGGGGTCGGAGGGTGCACTGGCTCCGGGGGTCGAGTTTCCTCCAGGAAAGCCTCACTCCATGGCTCCCTGCCCTGGCAGACCTCATCGGCTTCCAAGAAACTGTGGCTCAAACTCTGTGTTCTTTTGCATCTAGAAATCCAGATCCCCACACTGGTGTCTTCGGGTTGGGATGCTGCCTTTAGACCCGTTTGGGCAGAGCTGGTCTTTCTCTCTTTTGCTCTTCCTCTCCTTTATCGAGTGTGTACAGGGGGCTCTCTCCTGCCTAGCGCTGGGAACCTGGCTCGGAGTGGGTGTTCCCCTGGCAGTGGAAGGAAGGAGAGAGATCCTGGCTTCCCACATGCTGCGTGAAGGTGGGACCTTTTCCAGATGTTAGGGCTTCTGCTTTCTTGTGTTCCAGAAGGGGAAGTCTGAGCCCATCTCATTTCTTAAACAGGAAGAGGGTATGGGCCTATCTCTGTGGCTCATTTGATAAACATTTCCTGAGCATCTACTATCTGCCTGGCTTTGCATTGGGTGTGTGGATGGTAGTGATTGATGTCAGCTTGTTGCCTTCATGGTACTCAGAGTCTTGAAGGAATGAGAGGGACAAGTCAAAAGGCAATGACTTTTCAGCGGGATAAGTAGAGAGATAATGAGAGCCGTGGGAGTGGAGAAAAGGAGCATGGAATGCAGGGAAGGCTTCCTGGAGGAAGAGGTGTGACCTGAGAGGAGCCACCAACGTGCAGATGAAGCAGCCAGATTAAGGATCACAGAGAAGGCGTGCCAGGTGAAAGAAACAGAATGCACAAATACCTGGATGTGAAAAAGATCATGGCATTTTGGGAACTGAGACCAATTTGGTATTGCCGGGGAGAGGGAGTCATCGAGAGATGGAGAGCTTGAGAGATGATGCTGGAAATGTGAGCAGGACCCAGGTCCCAAAGGCTCCTACAGGTTGTGTTGAGAAGTTCGGATTTGATCTCAAGACTGCAGGAGCCATGGAGGGAATTTGGGCAGGAGAGAGAGAAATAATCAGATTTGCGTTTGGAAAGTTCCCCTTTGCTGCAACGGAGTGAGGCTGGCTGGATTGGAGAAGGGCAACGAAGACAGGGAAACCATTAAAAGACAAAAATCAGTTGCATCTTTAAGGCAACAGAAACTGGACTCCATGCATGGCTCAGTCAGCGCCCTGAACCTTTTATAAACACCAAGGGTGTGCCCAGCATGGTGCCAAGCCACCTACTTCGATGACTAGAATCTCCCTGAGATGAGATGGCTAATACACAGTGAGTGCGCGCCTGCCTGGAGACACGATGGCCAAGGAGGGAAAATAGATTAGAAGATGCAGACTGGGCGGGGGGCAGGGGGAGGGGGTCCCAGGAGGGGAAGGGGGAGAGAGGTATAAAGGTCAGCTGGGGCTTGGGCTTGGCATGAAGATTTATAACCTCCCCTGCTCTCGCTCCCGCTCGCTCTGCCTCTCTCTCCCCCTCGCCAACCCCCTTTCTGTTTCTGGCGGCATGTTCTAGAAACACACATTATCTCTATTAATACCAGCCACAGGGTCATTACTCAGGCACCAACTTTTCCTCCAGCATAAATATTTATACAGGACTGACCTGTGGCTGCTGCGTTTTCCTTTTATTTGATTCCTGCCGCCTTTTGTGTCTTGCTAGTCTGTTGGCTAACGTGTTTAGCTCCTCTGTCTGGAAACTTCGGAGCCAGCCAAGTCTCTGGGAATGGTGGTCGGCAGCAGAGAGGGGGAGATTTGGGGGATGCTTGGGGCGGGGGAGGAAGGAGAAGGAAAAGGCACCAGTGGAAAACCCAAGGGGTGCCGTGTATGGGGCCCTTGATAGGCTAATAACACGCTGGCAAAGCTCTAAAGGAAAGGGCCCCGGGGGTGGGGTGGGGGCTGTTTCTTGCCCTGATAAAAACAAAACAACCCAAGTCAGAAGCAGACTGTCCATGGAGCTAATGGTGCTTAAGCTTGAGGACTCCACATCTGCAAAAGCCCCTTCTCAGCCCCTGAGAGTAGGGACCTAGCAAAGTGTTCCCATGGTCATTATTCTTACAGAATTTGCAAAAGTGAGATAATTTTATATGATTGCTTGTAGAGGTACTCCCAGTTACAATAAATGAGCTACAGGCCTCCAAAGCCTGGATTGGTTTGTGGTGATTTAATTACTTAGGGCTTTTTTTTTGCTGGGAGTAAATGCTGAGTTGTAAATATTTCATGAAATAATGCTAATAGTAACAATAATAATAGCAACTACTCTTAGAGTGCCTACTGCATGCCAGGCTCTTTTCATTTAATTCCCACAGTGATGTAGAGACAAGCATTATCATAGCTAGGATACAGATGAGGAATTTGGGGCTCAGGGAGGTTAAGCGTTGAGTCCAAAGTCACACAGCTGGTAAGTGGGGGAACTAGGATGCAGACCCAGGGCAGGCTGTGTTTTCCTCTAAACCTCTAAAAGAGGGAATAACCAGAATGACACAGAATGCCTGCTCTGCACCAGGAATTGGACACACACACACATATATATTTCAAACATTTTATCAAACAACTCTTCAAAGTAGAAAGAATATTGGCTCTGTTCTGCAAAGCAGAAACAAGCAGCTCAGAGGGGAAAGTGACATTGCAGAATCAATATAGAAATTTATCTCAAGACAAGATCAGAGGTATGGTGTGTCTGACTCTTCCCAGCACGTGAGCCCAACCACGTGCAAATAAAGATGGGCTGGCAATGCCCCCAGTGCAGAGTTATGTTTGGTGATGTGATAAAGGGTGTTTTTATTTTTTTCTTCTATAATTTTCCTTTATGTTGTTTTGGCAATTTTGTAAAGGAAATTTCACACATTTCTTAAAGGAAAAATGAAGATGCCAGAGAACCCCTCTTTATTTCCTTCTGGAGGGGGATTGGACGTGAGGCCAAGGTGTGGGGACTGCCGGCCTTGAGCAGGAGGTGGCACATGCTAGAGTCTCGGTGGACACCGGTGCAGTTGTGGTGTAGGGGTGGTTGATCAAGAATGGAAGACTGATGCTTTAGAGCAGTGGTCCCCAACCTTTTTGGCACCAGGGACTGGTCTCATGGTAGACAGTTTTTCCATGGACTAAGGTGTGGGGAATGGGGAGGCGGAGCTCAGGTGGTGATGACCGTGATGGAGAGCAGCTATAAATACAGATGAAGCTTCACTTACTTGCCCACTGCTCACCTCCTGCTATGCTACCTGGTTCCTAATAGGCCATGGACCAGTTCTGGTTCATGGCCAGGGGCCTTGGGGACTTCAGCTTTAGAGGACTGTCTCTCAGCTTCTGGATTTGCACTGCCTACTCCCCCTGCAGACCAGACCCCAGTCTTGCAATGCTTGCCACCACCAGACAGCCCACCTTGTGCCTTCCTGAAGGGTGGGGATGTGTCTGTTTCACTTACAATGCGTCCTCAGCATCTAGCACAGCATCTGGCAGAGTAGGCACTTCATAAATATTCATTGCCTGAATGAATGACTTCTCACCAGAGACCCCTCTTAGAAGCATTTGAATTTTAATGAAAGCTGTGAAAGTCAGAAAAGTTCTTAAAGACCTAAGGGCCCGGGTGCAGTTCAAGGGACACTGACACGGAGCACAGCAGGAGAGATCTTGGCCAAACGGCCGTCTTTTTTGATAACTAGTGACGAGACCGTCTTTCCCACATGGAGAAATGAGGAGTGGACTGACTGTGTGAGCTCCACGTGGTGGGGCAAGGATGGTGCAGTAAAGGGTAGAGAGCAGCTGGTTTAGGAATAACAGCCAGACATCGTGGGCTCAGGTCATGGCTTCACCGGGACTAGCTGTGTGTCCAATGTACAGGTGACTCAACCTCTCTGGGCCTCAGTTTCCTCATCTGGAAAATGGGAATTGTTACAGTACGTAACTCATTGAGGTTTTACAAGGATTAAATTAGTTAATGCATATTGAATATAAAGCCGTTAGAACAGTGCCTGGCACAAAAGACATGATCAATATGTTGTCTATGATCCATATCAATGAATTGGGAAGTATTGAATTCATAATAGTAATCATAGTAGCTATCATTGTTTACAATATGCAAGACATTCTCTTATTTATTCCTTGCAAAACTCTGTAAGCTACTGACCTTTACTCTCATGGACTCCATTTTGCAGATGGAGAAACTGATGCACAGAGCAGCTCCGCCACTTGGCCAAGGTTGCATGTGCTTCCTGACGTACCACCCGAAGTTTGACATCAAAGTTTGTGGCTGCAAGTTTAAATACTCACCAAGACCAGGCAAGAAAATTCAATGGGTGACAGGGACCTAGCATGAAACAAGGGATAAGCAGCTGCAAGTGTATTGATCGAGCATGACATTAGCCTAGTTTCATTGATTTGGGGATTTAAATTGGTTCTCAGGCTTGGCTGCCATTTGAATCATGTGAGGATCTTCAAAAAATACCAGTGCAGGGTGTCATCCCCAGAGATGGTGACATGACTGGTAGGGGCGATGGCACCTGAGCAGCAGGATTTTTGTAAGTTCCCCAGGTGATACCAATGTGTAGCCAAGATGGAGAGCCATCGTCTGAAAGCACAAGTGAGCCCAATAAAACATGCTAGCCACCATATTCAGCTAAGGAATCAACTAAATCACAATCTTACATAAAGATATATTTGATTGACATGAATCCATCTACCCACTCATCCACCCATCAACTACCCACTCATGTACTTACTCATCCACCCTCCCCTACATAGTTCTTCCATTTATTCATTTGTTCATTCCTTCCTTCCTTTATCTTTCCTTTCTCTTGCCCATTTTTTCATCCATGATCTACCCACCCATCAATCTATTCATCCACCAATCCACCCATCTACCCACCCACCCTTCTATTTGTTCATCCACCCATCCATCCATCCACCCACCCACCCTTCCATCCGTCCATTCATCCACCCATCCACCCACCCACCCTTCCATCCGTCCATTCATCCACCCATCCAGCCTCCCACCCTTCCATCCATCCCATCCATCCATCTACCCACTCTTCCATCTATCCATCCATCCATCCTTGCAGCCATACATTCGTTTATTCATCTACCCACCAACCCACCCATACATTAGTCCATGTACCCTCCCACTCGTCTATCCTTTCACCCATCTATCAATCCTCCCTTCATCTTTCTGTGCCTTCTGTCTGTAATTCTTCCTCCAGATCACAGCCTGGGTTGACCCTCAGTGCAGGCCTCTTTGCAATGGCACAAACTCAGCATCTCTCCCTTCCCCTCTCGCAAATGTTCCTTTTCCATGACTAAGGTGCCGGTGAGCTGAGGCGACTGGTGGAAGTTAGCCAGAGAAAGAAAAGAAATCTGTTTCTGCTTTTCTGTGCATGACCTTTCTTTCCCAAGGAAGTCTCTTATAAACACTTCCAGCACCGGAGGACGCCAAGACATTTGAAGGGCTCCTCCAAGTGGAAAGGCAATCTCAAGTGCATACCTGCTGTGTGATGATCTGCATCCATGGGGAGGTTTAAGTGGGGTGCTGACGTGCAACCTGGGGCCGGCCCCAGGGGCTTGCTTCTCCTCTGAGAGCTGGCAAGGACAGCGGGAATGGAAGAGCAGGACTACAAAGGCCTTTTCTGAGTTCCTGACATGACTTTTTTAGATCAAGAGTCTTTTCCTGTTTCAATTTCTAAAGCAAAGTTTCTCATTCTCAGCACTGTTGACATCTTGGGCCAGATAATTCTTTGCTGTGGGGCACTTCCCTGGGCATTGCAGGATGTTTAGCAGCATCCCTGGTCTGCACCCTCTAGATGCCAACAGCCCCCCCACCCCCGAACCTCCACCAGTTTTGACGACTAAAAAAATATCTCTGTTCATTGCTAGCTATTTCCTAGCGACAAAATCACTCTTGGTTGAATCCCACTATTCTAGGCCAGGCTCATGGTAATTGGCAAGATGTCACCCATTGGAATGTTCTCTTTGTTAATAATAGTTGTTTAATTATAGTAATAGTTACCAAAGTCTTTATAATAGGCTCATCTTTATAGATGTCATTCTCTCTGGTCACATAACAACAACAACAAGGTAATAATATTAATGACAGTACGGATGGTATCTGCCATGTGCTTGGCTTCACGTATATCAGGGACAGTGGCTCTCAGCTATGGCTGCATGCTAGAATCACTCAGAGTATTTTGAAATTCACAACACCCAGGCACCCTCTGGATCAATTACATCAAGATCTCTGGGGGTAGACAACCAGGCATCAGTATTTTTAGAGCTCTCTGGGTGATTCCAATGTACCACCAAGATAGAGAGCTCCTGATCTAGGGTGACTTTTATGTCTAGGTTTGTCCAAGACATTCACTGTTGACATCTGTTGTCCCAGCAGAATAGTAGCATTCACTCCCCAGAGTGCCCCAGTTTGGACAATAAATTATGTGTAGTTACCCATCCTGCATCCCATTCCACCTTCTTACCAGTTCTTGCAGATAGGACCAGTAATTATCCCCAGATATGTCTGCAAAGATCTGAGGCCCAAAGGGATGAAGTTGTTGGCGCAAGGCTGCACAACTTGTTGATGGCAGAGCCGGGATTCTAACCTAGGTCCTCCCTCAATTTAGAGTTGGGTCTGCTGACCCCAGCACTGTACTGTCCCTCGCTCCAGCATCAGTGGAGGAGTTACTGGGGACATCAGGCAGCTGAAGTTTTATGAACAGCTGACAGTGATAAGGGAAACTTTTTCTTTATAATAAAAAATTCACATTTTTCAAGATCCTAAACTGTCTTTAAGATTTGCAGATGCATACCCTTTCATTCTTAGTGTCTGTCTATGTATTTTTCTAAATATACATGCACACTTTTTTCAGTCAGGGTAAGCTAGGTTGTGCTGCAATAACAAACAACTCCCAGATCTCAGTGGGTTTAAAAACAGAGGAAAATATGTTTGTTTCTGTCTTATGCTACATGTCCATGTTGGCTCAGGAAGTGGGTTTCTGCTTGTCATGAGTTGTAGCCTGTCATTTAAATACTACAGCTCAGAAGTGACCCATGTCACTTACACTCACAACTCATTGACCAAAACTAGTCACACAGGCCTACCCAAACAGAAGGGGGCCGGAAAGTGAAATCTTACCATGTGCCTGGAAGCTGGAGAGCTAGAAACATGTGGTTAACAGCAGAATGGCGACTACTTACATCTCACTAAAGAAAATTTGGAAAAGGCAGAAAAGTGTCAAGAGGAATAAACACCTAATCCCAACTTTTAGAGGTAATCATTATGATACTGGTCATGTTTTGCTTTATATCTTTTTGGGTTTTCTTTAGACACGCACACTTGCACGTGTGCACATGCTGGTATGAAATTGTGACTATCATACCATACACACTGTTCTACGGTTTCTTTCATTTGGCAACATATTATCTTCTGATGTCTCTGATCCTGAGATATGTTCAAATTTTTCAAATACATGATCTTCACAGTTGAAAATATTCCATTGTAAGATGACACCTGACTTTGCTTAATTGGATGTTTATTGCTGGAGATTTAAATTTTTTCTGTTTTTTACCTGTAATTCTGCAGTGATTACCTTAGATATAAATCTCTGTGTCTGTGATTGTTTCTTTAAGTTAAAGTTCTAGGAGAGGAATTGATGACTGTTATGAATATTTTGGGTAAATTTGCTACTGTGAGGTTATACCAATTCATACTTGTTATACCAATTTATACTCCCACAAGGAATCTGTGAGAATACCCCATGCTCTGTGCCTCCCAGTATTAGCCATTATCATATCTTTAAATCTTTGCCAATTTTAAGCAGAAAAACATGTATTTTCCCTTGTATTTTTTTTCACTATAGAAGAACTTTTTAAATATGCTTTTTATAGTTTTGCTTTCATGAATTGATTGTTGATGTACTTTTCTGATTTTTTTTCTGTTAGGATGTCTTCCCTTTTTATTGATTTGTAAGAGTTTGTTATAGATTAACCATTATAAAGTAGACCTTTGCTATCATACAAATATATTCCCTCAATTTTCTAAGCTGTCTTTTTTTCCCCTTCACATGGTGTTTCTGTTGTTGTTGCCATTGTGTTTTGCTCTTTGGTGACACGATAAGTTTTGATTTCTTCATGGAGTCCTATCTATTAATATTCTGCATTATGGTTCCTGCCATGGCCTTTATGCTTAGAAAGACCTTCCTCTCTCATAGACAGAAGCTTTGTTTGCATTTGTATCATTCATAGGAACTGTTTGATCCATTTATAATTTAGCTGTTTGATCTTGGGGAAGCCACTTAACCTTCCTGTTCTTTCGTTTCCTATCTCTAACCTGGGAAGAATACTACTACCAATGCATACAGTGAGCGAGTGATTGGGTTAATTCATATAAAGTTTAGTGCCTGGCACAAAGCAAGTCTATACAAATATTAGCTTCTTTATCAAGGCTATTATTAATTTTTCCCAGTCACGTAACCTAATAGTAATCAAATGTCCTAACATTGATTGGACCATCTGGCTTTCTAATTTGTTTATTGATTTGCCTATTTTCTTTGTATTAGTACCGTAGTTCATGCTATGGGGGCTCTATACTCCCTTTTTTAATATCTGTTGCTTCAAGCCCTCACATACCCTGCCCCCACCTTCAAATCCCTTGGCTATTTTCATCCTTTTATTTATGTATTATTTTTGGTAAGAATTTTTTTTGCCATATTTTTTTTTTATTTCAGAATATTTTGAGGGTACAAACATTTTGGTTACATTTTATGTCTTTGCCTCTCCCTAGCAAGGATTAGATGCCCTTCCCCTCTACGATGCTCACCGTGTCCCTTAGTAGTGAGTTTCCCCCCCAACCCCCGAATTCCTGGAGAATATTACTACCATGTGAGCATCATAGTGTTAATCAGTCAGTACCAATTTGATGGTGAGTTCAAGTGGAGTCTATTTTTCTGATCTTGTGTTACCTCACTTCACATAAGGGCTCAAGCTCAATCTAGGAAAATATAAGAGGTGCTAGATCACTGTCCTTTCTTATAATTGAGTAATATTCCATTGTAAACATATACCAAATTTTAATAATCCACTCATGAATTGACGGGCACTTGGGTTGTTTCCACATCCTTGCAATAGTGAATTGTGCTGCCATAAACATTTGGGTGCAGATGTATTTATTATAGAATGTCTTATGCTCTTTTGGGCAGATGCCTAATAGTGCTATTGCTGGATCAAATGGTATTTCTATTTTTAGCTCTTTGAGAAATCTCCAAATTCTTTTCCACAAAGGTTGCACTAATTTACAGTCCCACCAGCAGTGTAAGAGTGTTCCTGTGTCTCCACATCCTCGCCGGCATTTGTTGTTTTGGGATTTTTTGATAGAGGCCAATCTCACTGGGGTTAGGTGATATCTCACTGTGGTTTTGATTTGGATTTCTCTAATGAGTCATCTAATGTTGAGCATTTTTTATATGTTTGCTGGCTATTATTCTGTCTTCTTTTGAAAAGTTTCTATTCATTTCCATTGCCCGTTTATTGATGGGGTTGTTTGATTTTTTTCTTGTTGATTCTTTTGAGTTCTAGATAGATTCTTGTTATCAGCCCTTTTTTGCTGTATCTTAAAGGGGATGAGGGGAGTTGATGGGTTGTGGCTCATTGATGGCAGAACCAAAAGCTTTGGAGAACATAGATATTTTGAGGAACGTCTAACACCCTCT
>CAUYRT010060711.1:0-13382 GCA_963574885.1 Lepilemur ruficaudatus
GAACATCTGCTTATGAAGAACAGTGACATCTGACGAATCCCATTAATGACAGCACTGTTGGGGAGCCCACTGTTCCCCCGACTCTCGGGAGATTGCACAGACCACTCTGCCTCCAGTAAAAGAATATGCAAACCTCTCATGGCTGTTCCTTTTTGGATTATGATACAACCTGTTTTGAGGTCTGCTCTTTGAAAGGGAATCATTTATCTCTAGCTCCTGCTTCACAGCGGGGAAAAAAGAACAAATCAATACTGTTCTGGGCATTGTCACAATAATTGTTGTAAGTATCATCATTATTAGTCATTATTTTATAATGTCCTACATACACACATTATGTAAAATATTTATAAAGCTTATAAGCCTGCAACATTTTATTTCAGGTTGCACACTTGCCCCATGAATTTTATAAATTAATGATTCATTACTTCTATTGTTAAAATGAGGAAACAAGTGCTCATAGTGGTTATGTGTTCTGTTCAAGGGGCAAAAACCTGCTAAGTGGCCAGGCTGGAACTTAAACAGAGGTCTGCCAACCCCACATCGTTGCTTTCCACTGAGCCAGGTGCCCTGGACAATGGGGAGCAAACTCTGAACAGTAAAGAGCAGCATGGCTCCCCAGGAAGGCAAGGGTTGTAAAGGCAACTGTCTTGGGACTAGAGGACCCCTTGAAAACAAGTTCTTGCCCATGTGGGCCGTATCTTGAGTCATTCTTGATTCCAGGCAATGGAATCGTCATCATCAGGCTGAGACTCCATCTCTAAAGCCATATGCACCCCACAAAGCAAACAGGCACTTTCCCAGCTTGATTCTGTGCCAATGCTTCAACTTTCTCTAAGTTTACCCAACTGTATCCTTCCTGTTCTAAAAATTTTGGAAGTCTTTTGAATAAAATAAATTCAGGAAGGATATTCACCTTTATTGGCAAAGTGTTATTAAATAATCTTGCTAGCGTGTTTGATTTTTTTTCTCAGAAAAATCTTGTGCTTCCCCATTTGAGATTAGACATTGTTTTTATGTTATTAAAATACAAATCAGTGAAATAAGAAGTCAAATTAAAATTGGCTCAAGTTGATCAATTTCCAAAAGCAGAACATCTGCTCAGTGATTCCTACCAATTCCTTGGCATATTTCCCAAAAAACATTTTTCTGGGAATGGGTTTCACACCTGCGTTCTCCACCTTCGCCACCTTAGTGGCTAAACTGACCATTTGTTGTGGTTTGAGGTGTGGAGGAGGTGAGGCCAATAACCCAACCTCTTTGGCTAGACATGTTCAGGATGCAACACAGCATTCAGGTTCCAGCCTGAACCTGGAACCACATGAGTCTGCCCATAATTCTTTAGGAAAATGCTTTAATCTCTGATATTTGTCCTGTCTAATGTTTCCTAAGATGTGGTCTTTGAATCACCTGAATCAGACTCACCTAGGGATCAGAAGTTGAAAATGCTGATTCCTGGACACCCAGACCTGCTATATCAGAACTTCTCACATAAAGGCAGGAATCAGTCTCTTTTGTAAACTCCCCAGATGTTCGGAGCAATGCTAAAGTTTGAGAATGGCCTCCATTGTTATTATTTCATTCTAAGTCCTGTAGTTGTTCTGTGACAACGAAAAGCATTTTTATTTCCAATTAGATATGGGTCAACAAGAGGCATTGAGGTCTCTACTTTTACACAAATTCTCTATTTTCAATATTTGTCTTAATGTGGCAACCGATTTTTTAAACACATCAGCCACTTGAAAGAAAACTGCATTTTAAAAAATCTATTATTAGAAACACATTTCAAAATTTGTCTCCACTTTAGTGTCCTAAGTTACCCTGGGTGGAAGATTTCAGAATATGCTTGTTAATTTCAGGGAGTGTATTGTAGTAGAAAGAACACAGATTCTAGTGTCCTACAAAAATGGATCTATATTTTGTGCAGTTTTGGCAGTCCCCTCTGAATGTCAACATTCACATCTGTAAAATCAGTCATAGCATCTCCCTCTTGATGTGGGCCTGCAGGTAAAATGTGGTCACCTGTGCAAAGTCCTGGCACAGTGTGAGGCCACCACTGACACGTAACACAGGTCATTTCCCTGGCCACCATCATCATGCAGAGTGAAACCTGAATGGGAAATTCATCTGCAATAGTTAATATCACCCAAAATTACCCATTGAGCGCCAGAAAACAGCCAGGATGATATTTATAACTCTACAAATATAAACAGACAAATGGTCATTAACAGGGAAATAGGAGAAATTTTATTCTGAAAACAAATGCAGTGCATCTCTTTGATTAAATCACATTTCTATCCTTGGGGTTAATCTGACTCATAATTATTATATTATTTTTCACAGAGCTCTTCTTTCCAAATAGAATTATTTGGCTGTGTTCGTTTATTATGAACACAGCCAGAGTTTGCACTGACACAAGTATATTTTCTTCATTTTTTAAGTTAAAAAATCTTTATTAAATCATCTTTAAATACCATAAAACATTTCTTCAAATTGATCCATAGTTCTTTGGTATCTATAGAACTATTTTCATTGATTCTTTGTGTTCTATGGAGGCTTTAAAAAATAGAGAATTTATTTTTAGACTGTAGAACTAAAATGCGTTTATTGTGGAGAAAATTTGGGAAATAACATTTTTAAAAGGTATAAAGAATAAAATAGCGAGCACAGGTAATTCAACCATGAAACTATTATCAACATAAACACTTTGGTGTATTTTATACAAAACGTATCTTTTAATTCATATTTTGATATCATATTCTATTTAGTTTGCCAACTTTTTTAACATAGTCATTAAATGTTCATCAAAACACAATTTTTAACAAAGTTTTATTAGAGTGTAACATATTATATTCATTTATATATGTATTATCTGTGGCTACTTTCACGCTACAACTAAGCGGCTGAGTTGAGTCATTGCAACAGAGACCATATGGCCTGCAAAGCCTAAGATATTTACAATCTGGTCTTACCAAAAAACGTTTGCCAATCCCTAGTCTAGATGTACAAGTATATATTTAAGTGTCCCCTACTGTTGGATATCCATACTTTTTATTTTTTTAACTATTATAGATAACTGCAATGGACATCTTTAGACATAAATCTTTTTCCCTAATTCTGATCATTTCCTTAGGATATATTTTAGAATTTACAGGAAAACAGATAAAAGACTTTTAACAGTTCTTGATACCTACTGCCAAACTGCCTCCAAAAAGGTTACGCCAATTTACACACACACAAGCTCTTTGTGAGAATATTCAGGTCTCCACATCCTTCCCAGAATTGAACATTAGTATCTTTTTATATATGTCATTTGAATAGAAGAATATTTCATATTAGTCTGTATTTCCTGGATTGTTAGAGGTTGAAATTTTATCTAATATGTATCATGCATTTGCATTTTTTTTTAATAATCTGCTTATGTACTTTGCCCATTGTCTCACACTATTAAAAAAGTTTTCTATCTTTTAAGAATATTTACACCTGGTCTACCATATGTGGTCCGTGTTTTCCCCAGTGTATCACTGGCATTTTGATGTTAAAGCTTTTTCCTCCGGGAGCTTAACAGTTCTTTGGTTGGAACCCCTCTAGTTTACCATATTTCCCTTTTAGTTTTAATCTCTTTATTATTTTCCACTTCTTTATCTGTCTCCACTGCCTCCTAAGAGAACTTTTCAAATAGTCCCCATTTCACTTTGATTTTTTGAAGTTTCAATTTAGTCTTTCATTGTTTCTAACATAGATTGTAATTTAGTATTTCCCTGTAGTGTTTTCCTCTCAGCCAGCCCCTTTCTTCTACAGCATATTTTCTTTGCATCTCATTACATCATTTCTTCACTTCAAGAGAGTCTCTCCTTATAACACTGAGGCCAAGTCTTCCTTCAGCCTACCATATCTGGGCGTATTTCCTGCAATATTTTTTAATGTTTTATAGTAGCAGGCTTGATTTGTTCATCTTGTGGTAGGCAGAGCAACAGCTCCCCAAAGATGCCCAGGTCATAATCCCCAAATTTTGAATATGTTACCTTTGATGGCAAAAAGAACTTTGTAGATGTGATTAAGTTAAAGATCTCGTGATGGGGAGATTATCTGGGTGGGCCCAGTGTAATCACAGGGGTCCTCTTAAGAGGGATACAGGAGGGTCGGAGTCAGAGAAGGAGATGTGATGATGGAAGCAGAAGTCAGAGAAAGAGAAATATTTGGGGATGCTCTCCTGCTGAAGGAAAGAGCCAGGGGCCAGGGAATGCATGTGGGCTCCAGCAGCTAGAAAGGACAAGGAAACAGATTGTCTCTTAGAGCATCCAGAAGGAACACAGCCCTGCCAACACCTATTCTTAGGCCTTCTGACCTTCAGAACTGTAAGATAATAAATTTGTTTTGGTTTAAGCCACAAAACGTGCAGTAACAAGGGACTTTGCAGATGTGATGAAGGTTGTGGACCCTGAGATGGAGAGATAGCATAGACTGTCTAGGTGGGCCAAATATAATTACTTGAGCCTTTAAGAGCAGAGAAGTGTATCTGGCTGCAGTCAGGGAGATGTAGCAGAAAAGGGCAGAAGAGAAATGAGGCAGAAGGGTAAGTCAGCAAGAAATAAAGGTCTTGAGAAGGTCTGCACTACCGTTACTGGATTTGAAGATGGAGAAATGAGGTTACAAGACAGAGAATGAAGGTGGCCTCTAGAGGCTGAGAATGACCCCTGGCTGACAGCCAACAAGGAAATGGGGATCTCAGTCCTCCAGCCACAAGGAAGTGAACACAGTAACAACCTAAATGAGACTGGAATTGAATTCTCCTCTTGGCAAGTAGAAAGGAAAGAAGGAAATAGAGTCCTATTGACTCCTTGGTTTTGGCCTTGTGAAAACAAGAACAGAGAAAACCAGCTGAGTCCACCAGACCTACCTATATTTGTGATATAACAAATTGTGTTGTTAACAGCCATTAAGTTTATAGTGATTTGTTACAACAGCAATAGCAAACCAATACATGTCTCAAATTATACAACTCAAATTGATTCAATTTCAAAGGGTACAGTTTACTCATGTCAGAAGGGGTCTGATATAGGACAGTTCTTGGGTTGGTAATTTAGTGGCTTGATCCCATGGTCAAAGAACCAAATTCTTCTAGACTTCTGCTCTGCCACCTTTGAAGCATCAGCCATCTGCCCTAGTGGTCACAGATGGCTGCAACCACTCCAAGAATCCCTTTCAGATAGAGAAAGAGATTTTCTTCTTAATGCATCTCTTTTAAGAGGGAAAAACATTTCCCAGAAGTCCCCTAGCAGATATTTCATCCTGTTTTATTGGCTGGAACTAAGTGCCATGCAAACCACTAAGAGAATGACTAACAAAGAGGATAGAAACAGACTTGGATCAATTAGGTTTTCCTGAGTCACGTAGGATAGGGATGGGCAACAAAACAAAAGTCAGGACTCTGCTGTATGGGCAAAGGGCAAAAACGAGTTAGTATCAATCAACAGTGTTTGCCTCAAGCATTTTAGCTATCCTAGAACAAGAAGTGATTGACACAGAGCTAAGGTTTCCCAGCTAAAAAGATGAGTGGATTAATCAGAGTTCAGCTCAGCATCCACCAAATTCAAATCCAAAGCCAGAGTAGAGACATGGATGAGTGGTCTTAAACTTATAATGATAACAAAGTCTAAGAAACCAAAGATTGAACACTGAGTGTCAAAGTTTAACTCCAAAGCAGAGATTTCCAACCCATTAAAGAATTTAGGCTCTGGGAAATGAGATCGGGAAGAAAGGAATAAGTCTTTTAAGCCAGAAGACCATAAACTGTCTGTGTCCCATATTAGGAAAACAAAGTCTCTGAGTGATGCCAAGCAGCTGGCTGTTGCTAAGCCCTGGGCTGGAAATCGTGTACTGTGTATGTTGGTGCATCTGCTCCATTGTCCGCACCCACCTTGGTATTGCGGTCCCCAGCTTACCACCACTGCACGTTCGATGTCCTCGAGCCAGGTTCACACTGTGACAGCAAGCCGGCTGGCCAGGTCAGAATTTGTCAGTACAGGAAGAAATCTTTCCAGCCTTCGGGAAGTCTTCTGGTTAGAGAAAGAGAGAGAAGAGGTGATAAGAGAAGAAAAGAGGAGAGATGAAGATGGGAGAGCAGAGGAGGGCAGGGGAGGGAAAACCCTGTTTTAAGTCAATCTGACCATCTCATTCCTCCACTTAAAACCCTTTAACACCCTTCTGGTTGATGCCAACCATCACGTTTGTCCTTTCCCCATGCTGCAGTGCCAAATTTTGTTCCATTGTCCACCTATATTTTATGTGACTCAGGCAATCTAAACTGGATTGATTGAGTCAGTGTCGTGGTCCCATTCTCCTTGTCGGTGATTATTTTGGGCCCAATTCAAGGCAATGAGACAGGTCAGAAGGTCAGTTAGGGGTCTTATCTTAGCATCAGTTGCATTTCCTGCACATTCTAATCCCAAATAGTGTTTCTGGCTTCATCTCACATCCCTTACCCACTCCTCTGTGTTCTGGCTACACTGAAGTTTTTCTGTCACTCCAAAGTGTCACAATCTCTTGATACCGGAGTTTGTTCTTCTTCTACTCTCATTTTCCTCCTTCCCACAACACCTTCCTCTCTTTGTTTAAATGTCACTTCTTCAGGAAGATCTTTCTGGCCCCCAGGCTAGATCAAGTTGCCATATATATCTCCATTAGCACCCTTTTCTTCATGCACTAATTCATTCCAGAAATATTACGTCTTATGCTGTCAGATTATTAAGTGGTGTCCACAGGATAATCAGTCATCAAAACAGGCATGGCCCTTGTGCTCACCACATTTGTGATTACTCAGTGAATGTCTGTTTCCCAGCAGTGCCCAGAAAGTTCTGTGAGGGCAGGGATGTGTCTGTCATGTTTCCCTGGCTTCTGGAATGGTATCTAGCACATAGCAGGTACCCAGTAAAAAGTTGTTGAATGAATGAATGTGGAAAGCAGAGAATTGGGGATCCTTAGACAATGGAAGCATCTTTACCTGGGCTGATAGTAAAGCCTTTGTGCTAGGGTGACCAACTGTCCAATCGTTTCAGTCTTGGACTGAGGGGCTTCCTAGGACTGGGACTTTCAGTGCTAAAATTGAGAAAGTCTTGAGCAAACCAAGGTTGATCACCCTATTTATTATGGCTCTCCAACCCAAAGAAGTTCCTCTGGGTGTCCTCACTTCCTATCCTTTTCTACCCATAATTAATCTTCTGGGGAGACTTTTCTATTCTGCCTCTAAATGTTTCCTAAAATGGTAGATTCTCAAGGCTGGGAGGCTATATATTTTTACCACCAGAATCTTAAACTCTACACTCTTAATTTCTGGACTGAGTGAAAGCTGCTAAGGCCTGTGTTCAGCCATTTGTACTCATCTTTTTTGACTTTCCTTAGCCTCCTCATTTCCATTGCCTCCTACCAAGACTGCCCAAGCAGTGCAGAGTGGAGGCAGAACTTCCCATCCTTATAAAAGTCTCTCCAAATCAGATCACTTTAGAGAGGCCAACTAGAAAATGCAAAATAAGTCAATACATTCAACTATGCTTGTGCTTTTTGACATCCTATCTCCGAGACACTTCCAAACAACTCCTCTATTGAGCAATGTTTCTCTTCCACATTGAACCCTTGAAAGACAAAAGGGAAAAGCAAAGGTCTGTCTTACATATCGGCACACATTTGGATTTTCAATAGTTTTTTTCTCCAGAGACTAAAATATTATCTTCATAGAAATGTTGGAACACCCTGAAAATGACCCAAAAGGCCAGTAGGGATCCGAACTGCAGTCTGTTTTTTGTTTGTTCCAAGGCATGGGGATAATGGCATAAGGCTCTTAGCTCTGGTCAGAATTTCAGTGTTCTGATTCCTTGCCCAGTTCTCTCTGTTCAACATCACCATGATAACAACATCTGTGTGTGTACATATCAGTGAATTGTTTTCAAATGTGATTTTGTTATTTAAATATTAAACTGAACATGTTTTTGATAAGCACCTAGAACAAGCTTACGCAAGGGAGCAGGTGTTCAGCTTTTTACTGATGCTGATTGGTAGGACTTATATTAAGGGTTGCTGAATTTTGGCACATTTCAATAGGGAAGAAAACAAAATCTTTGGCAGCTCTTAAAGGTAAATCTTCCCCTCAAGGTATTTTTGTGGGTTTCTTCAAGACATACTCCTGCCCATCACTAGGGCCTCTCACCTGTAGTGTTCCTGGCATGGGCAATGTCAGGTCTCAGCTGTTGAAAACCAGGTGGTTTACCTTCCTTTTGGGGTCATCTTACGCATCAGTCTAATGTGACCCCTGAGCTATTTCTCTCTCACAAGTGACCCACATCTGGTCTTCATGAAACAGCCATCACATCTTCTGCTCATATAGATTCATTTCTCTTCACTTCACCATCTGAGCCTCTGTCTAGTCCAGTTTTTCATAAAGTAGATTTCTGAAACATGCAGCAGATACAAGTTCACTGTATGCCCCAAGGCCCAGGGGTCACAAATCAAGCTTAAAAGTGTCCTGTTCAAGCCCTGTATTCTATGTGACAGAAGAGCCCACTGTGGTGGCTTCTGTTGGAGCCTTGCCCAAGTCCCTTTTACTAGGCAGGCATACCCATCTCCAAGTTGCTATTTCAGCTACTAACAACTCACCACTGCCCTCCTCTGGGAAGCTCCCTTGAGAGAGCAGGTGCTGCCTGGCCTAAGAGGTGATGCCTCTTGCACCCCAAGTCAGCCAGTGGTCAATGACTGACTAACATGGGGTTCAAGAGGCGGGACCCCTTGCTTCAAAGTGAGACAACTCTGTGATGAAATGCATGCTGCAGAGCTCCCATGGGGTCAGCTGGATTGGTCTCCAGCTGAGACCCCATCCTTGCTTGGCTCCCTGCCCTGCCCATCCTGCCTCCCTCACTTTGCCTTTCCTGAGAGCACCCACTCAATAAATCACTTGCACAAAGATCCTCGTCTCAGATTTTATTTCTAGGGAATCCAGCCTAAGACAGAACCCACCATCCACGGAAGCAGGTCAGGCAGGAGAAATTCACAACACACTGAGAGCTCTCTTTGCAAACCTCTCCTAGTTTTTTATCTGGCCACATTCACCCTTCCATGCCTTTGAGTGGCCTGTAAGTGGTGAGTGGCAAGGGTACCCAAATGGATTTTTACGGGCTCAATTTTTAAATCTCGCATAGGTGGGCTTACTTTGGAATATGGGAAATGTCAGCATCTATTTGCTTGGGGCCCAGAATGAAATAGTTCCCTTTGACTTCCTGATATTATATGAGGCACATGTATAATTCAAAGCATATGATAGGAGTCTGCTGAATGATAGCTATTATTTTTCTTCAAAATAATGCATTGAGAACTCTGCTTGCTCCATGCTACATGCATGTAGCATGCTATATGCTAGACTCTGTTGTAAACATTACATCATTCTTACAGTGACTCTTCAGGGGGTCATAGTATTATTAATCCCCATTTTATTGATCCTCATTCATAAAGCTGAATCTCAGAAAACATTCAATGCCTGCTTACTTCCAAACTCAGGTTTGTGCCTAAATTTTTATCAAATATTTTTCTCACAGTGCCAGTTTCCCACCCTGAAACTGCTCTTCCTTTTCCAATTTGTTGTTCCAATGACCTCAGTCAGCAATGATTCAAGCAGCATGTTCTAGCTTCTTTCTTGTTGACACTGAAGTCTTGTTTTGTTTTTCCCTGGCATTCAGATCTGTGTGAGTTCTGAAGAAGAACAAGATGGCTTTATCAGAGTCCTCAGTGGAAAGAAGAGAGGCCTCATCCCTCTCGATGTCCTAGAAAATATCTGATTGCTGGCCCCACCTACTTTTGCAACGGGCAAGCTCTGCTGTGATGCCGAAGCCGCCTGCCTCATCTCACACTGTGTCAACCCAGAGGAGCTGCTGCGCTGACCTGGCCCCCAGGAAATAGTGGGACAAGACTCAAGGGTCTGAGACGGTGGAGTAACGGCCACAAAACAGAGGGCCCACCGCACAGCATCGCCAGGCTGCCCAAGGTGGAGACAAGGCTGAGCGGGCCTCAGAGCCGGGTGCCTGCC
The DNA here is from genome assembly GCA_963574885.1 of Lepilemur ruficaudatus. Lineage (NCBI taxonomy): Eukaryota > Metazoa > Chordata > Mammalia > Primates > Lepilemuridae > Lepilemur > Lepilemur ruficaudatus. The sequence continues at coordinate 10,067 of CAUYRT010060711.1, forward strand.
TGGCAGCAGCCATGGCAGGGCTGTAAACCACAGCGGTCCCCGAGGGCCCAGCTCCTTCCCTGTCGGTGTGGTATAAGTTAACCCGCTGGACTGTGCAGCAGGTTGTGGGGTAGCCCCAATGCAAGGTTCAGATCCATGTAGCCAAGTGTTATTCTGGTTCCAGACCTTTGTCCCCAGTACCAGCCAATCAGCATGATCACATTTCAGACCCCAAGCAGCCCTCTGCAGAGCATCAGGAAGGCCTGCTTTCTAGCCCCCCATATTCCAGTGCTCCCCGGCACGATGCCCCCACTGTGTGATTGAGCAGTCCAGAGTGGCTGGCTTATTCTTTCTTTCTCTTCAGTCCTCTGAGTAAATCGTGGTGATGTGCATTAGGCATGAGGGCTATGTTGACATGCACCAGCTGCAAAGACCTGGCCTGCCCAAAGATTGCTCACAGGCAGTCCTTCCTGCTGCCATAGTTATTGGCAGAGGTGACAGAGCAGATAGGAAGCATAGATATGGGGGAGGACAGAGGGGATAAGGTGGAGCAAAGACCCCTTATTTATTCAAGATTATACAGCCCTTTCAGTTATGAAGTCCTTTCTTGAAGGAGATGGAGCTGGGGAAGAGGATGTGGCCAAAGGTCTCTGTTTTCATTTTACGTCCTCTGTATTAGGGGCAGTATTTTTCCTCATACCATCCTATAGGACTTCATTTTGGAGATTGAACCCAACTTGCAGGGAACCAGGAACATGAAGGGGAACCAACAACAGCATCTTAGAAGAAATGCAGCCAAATTGGAATCCATTCTTCTTTAGGACAGCATATTATGTAAACCCTAGCAGATGTAAAATGGAAAAGAATCCTTAATGTTTTATCCCTCTGAAAGCAGAGGAACTTGGAGCCTATTTAGCATCATCTAGGGGAATCTCTTGTTACTCTGCACTTGTACTAATGTTTACAAGAATGCAATATACTGTGATGCCTTCCTCCTCAAGCCTCCTCCTAGCATTCAAACTTGCATCCTGTTAGTCATTAATATGGTTAAACTTCAATCCACAATGACGTTGGAATCAATGTCAGTTTGATATATTTTGTTACCAAGCAATAAAATCATTGGAACAATGGTTTTTAAAAGACTTAAGTGGATGCATCCAGTGCATGTAAGCATTATTTCCCAAACCAAAGCATCATTAGTCTCCATTTATTTATTTTGTTACTGCTCAGCGTGAAGTTGGGAACTGAGAGGGGATGGCTGCTGGTTTCACAGAAGTTTGGATGCCTTATTCTCATTTCCAAGCCAGCATCCAGAATTTCCTCCCTCTTGGATGCAACATGCAAAACCAGGTGTACAAAGTCAAGATGCATTCTTTGAGAGCCAGGGTGGATAATATGATGGCCTTTCTGTGTAATTGGATGCCAAGTGCAAACATTCTTTCCCTCTAATTCAATATTCCATTTAATAAAGACAACACAGTGGCTGGAAGGAGCATAGAAACATGTGTCCTGATGTCTTCTTTCTGTTGCAATACCTACTGAAGTTTTTTGATATAGTCTTGTCATATCATATGCACATTTAATTTGTTTAAAAAAAATAGTTTGTCTTTTGAAGTTGAGAAGAAAGAGGATATGGTAGCCAGCCTTCTAGGCAGCTCTCCCAGTGACACTTGCCTTCTCATATTCTTGCCTTCATGTATCCCCCTCCCACATTAAATCAGGGTTGGTCTTGTGTGACCAATAGAAGACAGCAGAAGTGATACTACATGGCTCTTAGTCCACTTTCTGTTGCTATAAGAGAATACCTGAGCCTGGATAATTTATAAGGAAAAGAGGTTTATTTGACTTATGATTTTAGAGGGTAGAAAGTCCAAGAAAAATGGTACTGGCATCTGCTCAGCTTCTGGTGATGGTCACATGCTGTGTCATAACATGGCAGAGAAGTGAAAGAGAAAGCAGGTGTGTGGGGAGGGAGAGAGAGAGAGAGAGAGAGAGAGAGAGAGAGAGACCAACACAAGGAGCAGCCTTGATTTTTAACAAACCACTCTCATAGTAACTAATCTAGTCCCATGAGAGCTAAAACTCACTCACATCCACAAGAAAACATTATTCTACTAGGAGAAATCCCTTGCCATGACCCAAACACCTCTCATTAGGCCTCACCTCCCAACACCCCACAATGCAATCAAATTCCAGTTTGACTTTCAGAAGGGACAAACCATATTCAAACCAGAGAATGACATCTGAGGCTAGATCAAAAAAGTCCTTGCAGCTTCTGGCTTGATCTCTTAGAACACTCACTGTTGGAACCCTGAGATACCATAAGAATTTTATCTACTCTAAGACTACTATGAAGGAGAGACCCAGTGGAAAGACCACACATTTCAGCAACTGAGGTTGTAGACATCACAGAGCGGAGATTAATCATCCCTTCTGAGCCCTGCCCAAGTTACAGATTTATGAGCAAGAGAACTACATGGAGATTTTTAAGTCACTAAAGTGATTAGTTATATAGAAACAAGGATAGCTATGACATACCAAAGTCTTAAAGGTTTCTAACACTCAGAAAATGGATAGAAGAAGGACCACAATTTTTGAACGGAGATGAGATGAACACAGACTCTGGTGAGGAGATAGAGAAAGGGGAAAGTGTTCATATGAAGAATTAAAAGGGGGTTGAGGGGATATTCTTCATAGTATAAGCAAACAGCCTTGTGCCCCTCACCTCCTACCCCTGCTTCAAGCTAAGGAATGATACATAGCTAGCTAAACCAGGAAAGCTGTGCCCTATACTTCACTACCAATGCAATAGGACTTCAATTCTATTAATATCACGGTAAATTTGAAGAACTGATTGAATTGTCTTCAGAGCTCCAGAAGTGGAAAATAGAACTTTCTTTACCTCTATCACTAGCAGACATCTACAGCAGCCTTAACGTGGTTAGTGGGGCTGCAAAGAGAACCCATGTATAGATGTCCAGATGGCTACTGGTAGGATTCATTTCAAAGACCACCTCTCCGCCGGGCGCGGTGGCTCACGCCTGTAATCCTAGCACTCTGGGAGGCCAAGGTGGGCGGATCGCTCAAGGTCAGGAGTTCGAAACCAGCCTGAGCAAGAGCGAGACCCTGTCTCTACAAAAAATAGAAAGAAATTAATTGGTCAACTAAAAAAATATGTGTATATATATATATATATAAATTAGCCGGGCATGGTGGCACATGCCTGTAGTCCCAGCCACTTGGGAGGCTGAGGCAGAAGGATTGCTTGAGCCCAGGAGTTTGAGGTTGCTGTGAGCTAGGCTGACGCCACGGCACTCTAGCTGGGGCAACAGAGTAA
>CAUYRT010060715.1:0-29560 GCA_963574885.1 Lepilemur ruficaudatus
TGCAAATCTTCTGAATGTAGCTTTTATTTTGGACCAATTTGTCATGGCAATAAATTATGCATCTAATATAAATCAATTTTTGTATTTGACTTAATACACTCTTATATTTTAGAAATTACTACTAATATATATATACACACACATTCTTGAATTTCAGTTTACCAAAATAGGATAGCTTTTATTTAAAAGCATAAGCTTTTGTTTTCCTGACAAAATATTAGACCTTTTTGTTACATTCATGTTGCAAAGTTGTTTATAAGCTTAACTTTGTCACTGCTTTGTTCATAGCCTAAGTAAACAAATGTGATTACATGAAGATAAAGTTTTATAATACATGATTTGGAGTTCAAAAATCAAATGTCATTCACGTTCTTAGGGGATTAATAGTTTTTTAGAAATAAAATCAAATATCAGAAGCTAGGAATTCTTTAAATATATCTTACGAAAATAAGTGGCTTATTTTTCAGTGGAGAAAAAAGCCCAGGAATTTTGGGCTTAGAAAATTCTTAGGCTTCTTAGTTAAAAGTTAATGGAATCATCAACAGCCTAAGAAATAAAACCAATTCTGATCTGCTGTTCACTACCTCAGAGTGAGATGTGTGTGTTTGTACGTATATACAAACACAGACACATATCAATAATTTTGAAAGCAATTAGAAAAGCTTATACTATGTTATCAAAATAACAGATTACAGGACTACCCTAGTTATTTTAAGCAAACTGCTGTTGACTGAGGAGCTAGGAAAAAAAAATTGGGAGTTAACTGAAATATTTCTAAGCAAAGTATTATGAGAATTCTGAAGTTCTAAGAAACAACTGTATCTTCTAGATTGAAGTCAGCAAACTATGGCCAGCAAGCCAAATCCAGCCAGCTGCCTGCTTTTGTAAGCACCGCTGTACTTTTTTGCCTACTGTCCTGCTCTTACATTACAATGGCAGAGTTCAGTGTTTGTGACAGAAACCATATGGCCTGCAAAGCCTAAAATATTTAGTATCTTGCCCTTTACATAAAGTTTGCTGACCCCTATTTTAGATACTTGATAGAGACGAGTGGTCTAAATAGTCATCTCAAATGAAACAGTATGTGTAGAAAATATACAAATGTTTATTTAGAACATAAGATAAAATTTAAAAAAAGAACATAAGATAAAATTAATAGTTTTTTTCAAAACAAATATTTAATATTTTAACTGTTTTACAGGACAGAAATTTAAATATATATTATTTTTGTTGACTTGATCATTTTACAAAGGTGATAAAGATACAGAAAGCAGTTCTGTACAACTAAATGAAAAACATAACACTGGAAATTTTCTTCAGCTTTCCACTTGAATGGTCGAAGATACCACACAGACTTGTGCGATGTCGTCATAGTCATACGTTCTCTTTAAGAATGTGTCTGTGAGTCTTAAGCCAGAGATGCTTTGCAGTCCCTGTACTGAAGACACTAGAGAAAGGGCAAAGCAGAGAGAAGAGCTTGGATGCAGCTTTCCAAGCTGTCTTCCTGGAATACCACACCAGTGGATAGAATTGGTATTGCACATTTCCAAAACCAGATCCATAGTCCTTTCACTGCAGTTTGTTACTGTACAAGTAATATGAAAAAGTTCTTCTAGGCTTACGGTATCTGGGATTGCCTCCAAAGACAACCTAACATCTCCATAACCTGGAGCCATTCTTTGAAGTTGGCTGGTCTGTAACCTTCCCCTTTCATCTAGATTTGTTTCCCATACTATATCCAATTTTCCAATTACTGTTACTCCCTTAATGATGCCTGCTTTTTCTGCAAACTCCTTCTTAGGCTTTAGGCAGTATAAGTACTGGCGTGTATCCATTGGCTGCAAATATGAAGAGGCTAACTTTTGAAGCATTAAGTGGCAAAAGCAGGACGAAGCTCAAAAAAAGAGAGAAATACCCCAGGCTTTCAATGGATACTTCTAAAAAACTACTTTCTAGGAATGGGAGGAACCAGAAGCTGGGGTCTTACTAAGATTGCAAACAAGGCTTAAATCACTTGGTCCTGACTAGATTGAGGTGATCTTCCCTTTGCTGCCTGTCAGAATAACTTCTAGAATCCTCTCTAGAGGGAGGTCCAGAATATCTGCAATTTTTCATATACGATGTCCAGCATTCAGTCAAAATTTACCAGGCATACCAAGAAACAGCCAATAGAAATAAACTCACAGGTGACCTAGACATGAATTATTTGACATAGACTTTAAAGTAACTGTGATTAAGATGTTCAAAAAACAGATGACAAGAATTATACTAGAGGACTGGAATCTATAAAAATTAGTGAAATAGAAAAAACTAAAAAATAATAAATGAAATAAACTCAATATATGGTTTTAACAGCAAATATAAAGTTAAAGAAAAGACTGAGCTGAAAGATAATTTTATAGAAAATGTATATGACAGTCATCATCCTAAATAAATTATAGGTACACCAACTTGATTTGAATAATGAAAAATTTGCATTGCTGCTCATTATTTTAAACAGACAATCTATTTTATAGGTAAAACAGCACCCTGGAATTTTGAGTTAGAAGATTTGGGTTCAGGTCACGAATTTTACCTATTAGATGGGTAAATTTGGTAAAGGTGGTTAATATCTCCAGTTTCTTCCCTTGTAAAAGGATTATACCTTGGTCACAGGGTTAAGAGAAAAAGAGGATGTATATACCAAACTGTTCTATAAATACCGTACTCTGGCACATGTTTCTAATGGTCCTGATTATCCATTTCCTCCTCATTCCTAGGCCCATAGACCAGGTAGACAAATTCCATTTCCAAGCATATCTGGCCTTATGCCCAGGTCAATGAGATAGGAGAAAAGTGATTTTTTTAGCCACCCTTAACATAAGACATTCTGCCTGCCCTGGGCTTTGGTTCTTTCCCCTGCTAGCAGGTTACAGTGCAGATGTAGTAGTCACCCATTATGGACCATTTGGGCAAGAGAGCACCCAGGGGACTGCTGACCCAGGGATGACCCAAGGTCTGAATGACCTTGTGGTGCACAACTGTTTCTCCAGCTCAGACTGGCCAGGCTGCTGAGGAAGACAAAGTAATGTTCCAGCTTATTCAGACCATTGTACATGAACATCTCTGTTAGAGCAGCTACCGCAGTGCAAAACAAACGTAAATTATCTGTTAAAAGTAACACAAACTTTTTATCAAAACTATTATCCTACCTACAAATATATATGCAGAAAACTCCCAATTACAAGTAACTTTGAGAAATGGGAATAACAGGGAAAAGTTAATGTTTCCCTCCTCCCACCCCCCAAAATGTCCTGCTTCAAATACCTCCAGGGAAGAGAAGCATTACGAAAAGATTTGAGTTTATGTGGAAGTCACTGTTGACTCTAGAAGAAAGCTGCTCGAGAAGACTGCTAGAAGCAAAAGAGATATTTGAAATGAGGAAGAATTATCAATAATGAGGAAAGAAAAGCAGCTGCTGTAGTCCATGGACTGGGGAAGTTTGGCTGACAAGTAAATATAAATGAGAACCTAAAAAACACATCTAGAAGTCATTCAAAGATCCTGGGAAGTTACCTGTCTGTACTTTGTTTTCATTGGTGAAGATTTGCAATTGGAAGGCTGAGGGAGGGAATCAGGAGAGATGGAAATACTAAAGATGTCAAAAAGACACACATTTGGGAAGGCACTTCTGAGGGCAAAAGACGCCAAGCTCAAAGTAATTGGCAGTGCTAGCCTCAGATTGCTTCTAATTCAACCAGCAGTTGGAGAGTTGTTCCTACGAGCACTCACAGCAGGGGCTATCTTAGAACAAACAGCTGTGTCAACAACAATCAACCCCTGCAAGCCACTCCTAAAGCTGACCCACCTACACCAGTGCCACCCCACCCTGGGCCTCCAAATCCATTTACACAGAAGTCTGCTTCCACCAGGGAAGCAGTTGGAAAGCCAGACATTATGGCACAGAGGTTCCCATAGTTAATGCTCAAAGGTAGAAGGATGCACCCCATTTGGGTTTCCTAATTATTTGCTAAAACCACAGCAAACGTCTTCAAATATGCTCCAGCAGCGAGGTTCCCTCCTGCCAGCCTTTTAAGTGGAGCCTGGGGGGAAATGGGAAGCAGTGGGGAGCAGGTCTAAATAGTTGTGTAAAACTGCCGCATTTGGGGAGTGAGAAATATGGACATCTTTATGCTAGGCCTGAAGGGCAGAGGGAATGCATACTGACAGTGAGTACTAATCAACATAAATCCTTCTTTTCTTTTTTTAAATGTGGTCAGAAAGCAACAGACACTGTAAGGTAATGGAAACATGAAGAGACAGAGCCCGTGAATATGAGGGAATAATGAAGTAGAAGACACTAGAAAAATGTAACATATTGAAAAATAAATAATTGCCCAGTCTAGCATCTGTATTTTTAAAAAGCACACACTAAATACAAATGCTGTGCAAATACATTTAATTTTACTATGTTCTCACAACAAGTTCATTACAAAATGTTGTTCTACCTGGTCAGAGAGAATACATATTTTTTTAAGTTAGGTTTTCCTTTTTCTTCCCCTTGCGCTTCTCAGTTTCCCTCTTCTCTTCCCAAACACGGATCTGGCCGTCACCAGGACTGCCGCTGCTTTCTCTCCATCGTCGTCACTAGAGCTGCCTGTGGTCACACCTCCGTCCTTCACGTGAGCCTCTTTCACCGAGTGTTGCGAATCTGAAGAGCTGATTTTTGACTCTTTTTCTCCTTTTCTCCTTTGCACGTTCATTAAAGACAAACTTTGAGCATCCTCACTCGAAGATGCATCAGATGATTCCGAGAGGTAGGTCTCCCCCAAAAACCCGCCACAGGTGTTCTCTCGTTTAGAATCTGAACACCTCTTTCTTTTCAGGCTTGATGACTCTTTCAGTTTATTTGCTATGCTTTTCTTCTGGGTTTTTCCTTTTGCCTTATCAAGTAGCTCATATTCTTTCTCCATAGCAACAGAAACTGCTTCTATTTCATTGGCTGCTTCTTCTCTTTCTTTCCTTAGCATACATGTCACAGCTCTGTTCAGTCTCTGGCTCTTAATACGTTTAGCATCTTGTTGCTCCTGTTGAGCTACTCTGAAGAAAGAATCAATTCGGAGCTGTGTCTAAAAAAAAAAAAATAATAATAAATCCGACAAGTAAGTAAAGTTTCCAAACCAAATCAATGACCTCAACCTTGATCATTCACATTGGATTAGTATGTCAGAGAATACTAATTTATTATCTCCCAAAAGCCAGTTCTCTCCCAATTAATTAATGACAGTAAATTTCACTTCCTAAATCATACTTAGAGCAGTACTTGCATCAACTACGTCAACTAAGTCCTCAGTCTACGTCTCAAATGAGAAATCTCTTCTTGGGTACTCAAAGAGTGTTATATATTTTTCTGTAGCCAAATCATCTTCTTTTGGAGCACAATTTCATGGGGTCTGTTTCTAAATCCTACTATATTCTTCTTTTAAAAACATTCTCATCACACAATACCTTTAGGAGGCAAGCTCACAGTATATATTAGGAGCTATAAGAAATATTCATGCCTATTGTCCAGCAAATTTACTTTTAGGAAGATACTCTTAAAAAGCAGTTACATATGGGAAAATTATCTGCCTAACATTAACCACAGCGTTATTTATAAAAACCTGAAAATCAAAGGTCCAACAAGTGAACGGAACTAATTTAAATCTCTTTGATAAAATGCAATTGGGTCATTTGAAATTATGAAAATTATGCAATACATAGAAAAAATCTTATGCTAATCAGTGGGAGAGGAGGAAGGATTGGCTATATCAAGTTGCAAGTGTATGTGGTAACAAATATATGTGGGAAAATAAAAGAAAAGAAGTCTAAATGTTAACATCTGCATTAGAGGAGGTAGATAATTGGTCATTTTAATTCATTTTTTTCACTTTCTAATTTTGGAAAAATAAACACATTAAGTTCTACAGTGAAAAGGGAGAGAAGTATTACAACAAAATTTATCTGAAATTAAGAACCAACCAGTCACTAAGCCAAATAGCTTTCCTTCTCAGTTAGTTCATAATGTTTCCAGGAGATAAAGCCTATCTAAGAAAAACAGGAGAAACTCCTGGAAATGTTGTCTTAGTTTTGTTCATGTTTTTTCAAAATTAACCAAACCTAATAGAAATTGATTCAATTTAAATATATTATCTCAAGATACATGATCTCATTTCTGCTAAGTGGCTTATTTGTATGCATGTTTTGTGGATTGCTTCTGGGGTGGGAGAATGCTTGTTTTGTGTGAGCAGAGACAGACAGATAAAGCAAGACAGAGTTACCTGTGGGAACTCAGGATCATACAAAAGGCCTCTTTTCTCCTCAAAAATCTCTCCTATTGATAAGCAATGACTGAACTGCTACCTTTAAAAACTACTTTTAAATTATAGAATTTAAAAATGTTAGTCCTTGAAGAAACTTCAATGATCAGAATTGCTTTGGACTGGACATTTCCTAGACTTTCTAAAAAATGAAAATAATTATGAAAGGGGTAATATTTTTAATCAGAAACACCTTAGAGTGAAATCCATCATTAGATTGGTTTTTTCAAAGTCAAAATGAAAAAGGAGAGCAAAGTCAGCCCTAAGAGTAAGAATATGAATGCAGAATAAGAAAATGAAGACAACATCCAATTTTTCTCTTTCCCTATTTTCCTCTGTTCTCTTCTCTAAAGTATTGTAATTTCACAATGTATGCTGTAGGTTCTAAAATAAAAGCATTCACTGGTCTTTAACAACTGTCAACAGCCTTACTGGGTTTACTCTTCATCCTGAACTTAGGAAAAGAGCCCACCGTGATTACCTGCTGGGCATTGAGTTGCTTTAATACTGGAAACAGAGATTCATCTGTCTTCGTCCTGTTCCAGCCAAAATACCGCTGACAAAATATGCAGGCAGTTAAGACTTATAAATGTTTTGAAAGATATTTCAACAAGTGATAAATAAAAAGGTCCAAAGAACCCACCCTTGATTACATTCCCCTTATCTCCAAAGATTTTCATATTTATAAAGATTGGAGTTGTAAAAGAAAGGAATAACAAACAAATTACTCCAACAGAATCACCTGGCACTATGTTCTTTTCAATCCTCTAAGACAAAACATATTCAACTATCATTTGAGGACATCAAAGACTCATGACTATCAAAAAAGGTTAACCTGGAATAAAAACAAGTTTCAGACAGCCTACACGTATCTTTGATACAAAAAACACTCTAGTTGGAGTAATTCTATTACAAGTTTTTAAACATTTACCCAAATGATTATTTAAATACACAGAAAACTAGTAACAAAAAGGACAAAATTAATCATCTTTTCTATTCTTTCAGAACAAATAATATAATACTAAGCACATTGATTGTATCTATGAATGCTTGGCACTGTTTATTTCAAATAAAGACCCTCTTTAAAACTAAGGAGAGGGAAAAAGGAATGAAAAGGAGAGTGTTAGATCTGCAGTCCCCAAACCCCTGAGCTGTGAACTGGTACCAGTCCAGGGCCTGTTAGGAACTGGCCTGCACAGCAGGAGGTGAGCAGCAGCAATGGAGCAAAGCTTCATCTGTACTTACAGGTACTCCCCATCACTCACATCACTGCTCACATCACAGCCTACCCGCCCCATCCCCATCCCTGTATCCCCCTACCCGCCCCCACCCTCATCCCTGTATCCCCCTACCCACCCCCACCCTCATCCCTGTATCCCCCTACCCACCCCTACCCTCATCCCTGTATCCCCCTACCTGCCCCTACCCTCATCCCTGTATCCCCCACCCCAACCCCTCCGGTGAAAAATTGTCTTCCATGACACCGGTCCCTGGTGCCAAAAAGGTTGAGGACTGCTAGGATAAATGGGATATTAAGAAAAAAATGATCCAAGTTCTGGTTGTGTAAGTTTTAAACCAAACACATATTTGGCTAAGTGTTCTTTTATGTTTTAAGAAATCAAAGGATATTCTCTAATTTTGTCAAGGTCAGGTTTCCCCCACAGAAACGATCCCTTGGAGTCATCCACCACAGGTCTGAGGTAAGCGTCTGCAACAGCTGGGTTAGGAAAGCCAGGTATGAGCTGTAACTTCCGTAACTTTTTTTTCACTTTGGTGTCATGGGGATTAGGTCTTATCTTCTTATTTTTTTGTGCTTCATGCCACCACTCTCTATAAGGAAATATTTACAAAGCAGTAAGACATTACAGTTCATGCACTATAGATACAGAGCTAAACTTAAAGTTAGAAAATGTAAACTCAACTCCTAACTCCAAAGCAAATGATACGCTGTAAAGAATACTAGTTTTATTATTCTCAGTATTATTAACCACAATGTACTTACTGTGGTTAATAATACTTTTATTTATTGAATGCTCTCTCTGTGCTCGGCACTGTGTTAAATATTTCATATGTCCAATAATCACACAAGCAGTGTCCTATCATGACCCTCACCTCACAGAGGAGGAAATGAACCTCAAAGAGAAGCCTCTTGCTCAAGATTTCACAGCTGGATTGGTACAGTCAGACCTTGACCACCTTCCTCCAAGCCCCACACTCATAATCATAATACCACAGAAGTCACAACTTTTCTGTGTCTCTCTCAGCAGTAAAACGGAAGTAATATATCTGTATTATTTACCTCTAATCAAATATAATAATGGATCCAAGAACATTTAATAAAATGTAAAAATGCCAAGAACACGTCAAATTTTAAAAATGCAGATCATAACTCCACATAAAGTATAATCGATTAACAAATTTTGGAAAAAATATATATACATGGAAAAAGAAAGAAAAAGTGAACATATTTAACATGATAAATAACAATAGCCACTATTATTTTTCTGTGTGGTAAGCAATGGTCTATGTGCGAACAGAGCTGTTCACCTTCCTCTTTATAGCTTATTCATTTTTCAATTTTTTCCACTCGGAGCCTACACTATTAAGGCAAGTTAAAGACAGGCACACGTTCTTTGACACTCCTCCCACCAAGAGGCAGGGGCCATGTTGCCTCCCCTTGAGGCGGGCGGGCTCTGGGACTGACTGACGAGCGTGACACACGAAGTGACCCTGTGCCAGGCCTAAGGGACAGCTCTTTCCACTTCCCGTCGCTTGGAACATTTGCTCTTGTTAGCAGCCAGCATGCTGTGAGGAAGCTCAAACTCGTGCAGAGGGCCAGAGGGAGACCACCCAAGGGCCTCGGCCCACAGTTAGCACCACCTTGCCAGCCATATGAGCCAACCCAAGTGGACCCTCGAGCCCAGCTGAGCTGCTCCAACGGACGTGGAACAGAGACGAGGCGCTCCCACGGGGCCTGACCAAACGTCAGCTTCAGGAACAAAATCAATGACTGCTGCTGTTCGGAGCCACTGAGGTTTAAAGTAATTTGCAACGCAGTGACAGAGGCCCAGAAAAATTTATACAGCTAGGAAAAACAAATGGCAAGAAAAGTTAACATAAACGTGATCTCCACCAATCTATGCACTCAATGGAACCTAAAAAAACACCTGTATCTCACGTTCCACGGCTTCACACACTTACTAATAGAAAATTAGGAACTGGTTCACAGATTGGTTGGCTCAGAAGATTCCTCTCACCAAAGCAGGGGTGCCATCTAGCGTTGAAAAAGACTAGTCGCAGTCTTCATTGCAGTATTAAAACGCAAAAAGGAAAAAGTAAGTGTTTTCCATCACTTTTACAACACTGTTTCCAGGATTGCACAGGGGGAATACCTATAATTCTGCCCCACTTTACTTCTGAATTTTCGTCTTTGAAATAGTAATCGTGACTGCTAGCTAGGAGAATCAGCACAGCACACTGTGAACTCATCAAGCCACAAGGACCGTTACTCCTAAAAGGCGGCCAGGCACTTAACTTAAAGACGAAGGAAAGAAGGCATCTGTCCATCGTCAGCTGAGCTGTGGGGCAGACAACAGGGCGCGGCGGCCACTGTGATGAAACTGAAGGCCGAGTGCCCAGGCCAAGGCAGTGCGGTGGGTGGAGGAGGGGAGTTGCCGTTACTCCATCCCAGATGCTGTGTGGCTATTTGGGAATCTGGGTCCAGTGTTTTCAGATGCCCTTTTCCCCTCACAAAAGTCCATAATTTTTTTGTGAAATCTCTCCAAATTTAGATGTTGGTAGCCAATTCAAAATTAAAGCTCTACAGAAGAACACACTATGTAGGCCAAACCTAATGCAGCGGAGGCTAAATTTAGCCTGCAGGCCCAAAGTAGCTCCACTTGAAAGAATGAGTGACTAGCCAGGGACTGGGTAGGAGATGAGACCAGAAACAAAAGAGAGACAACCCTTTTTGATTTTACTGCTTCTCCCCCACTCTTCCTGCTCTTTAACTCTGCATTCATCTCAACCTCTTGAGACGGGCAGGACTAATGCTGCTCCTGGCTGGCATCAGCGAGCTAGAAGACCAAGGCAGAAACTGCAAAAGCTGACTCCAAAAAACGTGAATAATTCAACAGGCAACAAAAGAGCAAAAACTGTTGAACAAAGAAAAGGAAAATGGGATAAACAGGCCATTTGCTAAATCAGAAAAGCAAACTGTCAATAAACATGAAAAAAAATTCACTTTCACTAGTATTAATAACTAGGAAAACAAATTGAAAAGTCAGATACCATTTTAACTTACCCTAAAATAATAATTAGATAAGAACCCAAAGATACATATATAAGGGCATTCAAATTAATGTTTGTTTTTAAGAATAACAATAGGCATTTGATTACATTAATTATGATAGACCCAAAAACAGACTTGGAACCATTAAAACCAATGATATAAATCTATTCATGGTTGGTAATATGCCTTGCTCTATCACCAAATGGGTTACAGGCAACATAAAAAGTATATAGTGTCATCTATTCTTATAAAAAAAAAATAGACACACTTATATGAGTACACCTGAATATAGACAATGTATGAGTATATATGTGCACAGAAAAGTCTAAAATTACATCAAGAAAATATAAACTGTAATCGTCTTTTTATCCATACTTTATAATTCTTCTATGTATTTATTTCATGTGCATAACAAAGTTATTTGTAATTTTTCAAGTTTTTACCATGATCTGTGAGCTATCTAATAACTTACCTCCAGTATATAAATTTCCTTGCCAAAAAGAAAATTGTGAAAAAAGAGATAAAGCATAAAGTACAATACATTGGTATGTGTGCTAAGAGTGGAAGACCGCGATCATTATCATTTCGGACCTCATTTCAGTGATTCTAATCATTGATTCTTCAGACTAGAGCATCCCAGAATTTTTCAGACAGGAGATGTAAGTGGAGAGAACACTAATCAACTACTACCAAGTAGCCCCTTGTAACAAACTGATGACTAAAAGATGCCATCACAAGCTTGTGAACACACTAAAAACCACTGACTTGTACAATTTAAAAGGGTGAATTCCATAGTATATGAATTATATTTCAATTAAAACAAAAGATGCCAGATGCCACCAAGACAAACCTTAAGAAAGAACTACTGTCACAGATATACTCATAACTCCTACCATCGCAGAATCTTCAAAGCTGACAAACGTAGCCCACGTATAGCACAACTGTGCATTTTGGATGGAAAGAGACTCCACCACTGGAACACATCAATCACACAGTGAAAAACAGGACAGCAGCACTGGCTATAAGGTTCCTGCATTACGTTTCCACATCCCTTCCTGCCTGGCCTCTCCCAGAACACTGAACACACAGAAGCACAATTGCGTCTGCTTCTCCATCACACCAGAGAGTGTGGGAGGCCCTTGAGGGCACAGCCTAAGACTTAGTCATCTTTCCTGTCCCCAAGCCCAGCACAGTGTCTGACACATAGTAGCTAGTCAGTAAATATTTGAATGAATGAAATGGAAACTTCTTTACTCCTATGAAACCTACAGAACTGGCTTTGTACTCATGAACTACCATATGCCCAACACTATGAAAAAAAATTGACTCTAATCCATCAGAACTCTAGAAAAAGAAAAACAAACTTTAGTAACCCCAACCAATACCTTCTGCTGTTTTCTCATTGAATAATGATTTGAGACAGTTAATGATAATATATAATAGTTCTATTTGTTAATCTGAGTATTTATACAAGTATCTTAATTAAAGAAATGAAGAAAGAACTTACGAGAATTTTAGGAGAGGTTCCAGCCCATGTCCGGGGAATTCATTGAGAATTTCCATGGCTGTTACACAACCTACAGTTGGTATACCCTCGGTATAATCACTTCCAAGCAAATAGGCCAAGTTTATTAATTTGTTCCGATCCAATCCTATACGAGTAACAATTACATTTTTTTACTTTTATTTTATAAAGATATATTATTTAACATTTATAAACATTTTATTATATAAATTACATATGTGTAATTATTATGTGCACATATATTTTATATAATGTGAAAAATAGAGATATTTATTATATTAATAATGGCTGGATACTTTCCAGACAGCCCTTGTATGTGTGTGTATATATCATCATCCAACAGCCAAAAATATCTTTTTCATTTTTTGAAAATAGCTTCTTTTTTTAAATGGCATTTTGTAATAATTTTAAAGTCTCATCCATTGTTACAGCTTTAAATACCCTCTATGCACTGACTCCCAAATTTAGCTATCTAGCCTGGATCTCTCCGAACCACAGTCACATATATTTAACTATCAAGTTAACAGCTCCACTTGGGTATCTAATGGGCATCTCAAATTCAACCAAACCTGAACCCTGCTTGTCTCCCTACTTCAGGCTGCTCCTTCCTCAGTCTCCTCGTCTTACTGAGGGCAGGTCCACTTGACCAGCTGCTCAGGACCTGGAGTCTTCCTCAACCTCTCTCCTTCTCTCACACCCCAACCCTGACCTGCTGTACACATCCTCTCCCTAGCACACCAGGCCCCACTGGATTTTGGTCTCTTCCTTTTCTGACATTAACTCTTGCCATTGTCCTCCTCCTCCACTCACATGGGCCTCCTTACTTCCCTAGAATGCACCTTGCAAGCTTCTGCCTCAGGGCCTTTGCACTCACTGTTCCAAGATATCCATTTACAGCACTTGCTTCCTGTCTCCTTTAGGCCCCTGCCCTAAGGTCACCTATGAGTAAAGCCTTTCCTGACAACTTGCTCTGAAACAGACCTGCACTCCCAGTGACTGCAGCTCACTCTCCTCTCCCCTACTGCTGTATTTTTCTATATGGCACATACCACCAACTGTCAAATTATGATTTATTTATTTGTGTATGGTCTATTTATTATACGAGACTATTTTATTCTCTGCTGTGCCCCCCTTGCCAAGAACAACTGGCAAACAGGAGTCACTCAATACGTATTTGCTGGTTGGATGGAAGAATGAATGATCAATCCCAGAAACACCGATACAGGCCCAAGGCAGGAGTGACTCCCACCTGCTTCTGCTCTCCACCATCTCTGGTTCACTCTGGAGATATCGGGCAACTAGTCAAACTAGATCAGATGATTAAATCACCTAAACATACTAGGATTTTAAGATCTTTATTCTAATTTTTAAAAATCTTATTCTTCTACATAAGCAAAAGATCACTTTCTTCCATATAAGCAAAAGATCACTTACATGAAAATTGTATAGACCTACCATTTCCATGAATGCATCAAACTAGTTCCTTGAAAAGAAAAAATTCATAAGACAAATTCTGAAGGTAAATTTCAGAAAGTAATCACACTCTGAAGTCTTACCTAATTGGTTGTGAAAGTCCACATATTGGTAATATTCTACAAACTTGTTTTTATTAAAGAAATTTTTATAGACATGCCGTGCTCCAAACAGCCAGATATCACTATCATCAGTGATGGTTCCGGAAGTCTGATCGGTCAGGTCCAGGATGGCGCACTGTGCCTCTGCCTCCATGGGAGCCTGGATGTAGGGAATGCCAAACAGGCGCAGAAGTTCCTGCGGAGTCACAGACACACAGTAACCCCCAGGAAAATGCATTGCCCGACCTTGACCACCAGGGGGAGCAGTGCTCAAACATTCCATTCAACGCATTCCTGGGAGTCTGGGAAAGGTGTCATTACAGGAGGCCCAGGTTGAGCGCACCTACCTGACTTTCCAGGAACATCTGTCCGGTTACAGTAGCAGCAACCCGTTCTTGCTGCTGTTTTTGAGCTTTCAGTGAATTCTGTTGTTCTAAAAGGTTGCCCTCCAGAGTTTCCAGTTCCTCCTATAAAATAAATTTTTGTTTGTAGATTAATAATCTGATTAAGTTCATGTGTTACAAAAAGCCTGCATGTAGTCTGACTGAAATTACCAATAAGCTTTTCTCCTTATGAAGTATTCCACTTGGATTTCTGAGCAAGATTCTGTAATATCTTTAGAGTTCCCTCACTAAATCACATGGAAAATGGAGTCTATCCCAGGCAGTAACCTACACAAAAAAGGAGCCATCAGCAACAAGAAGGTGCATTGCAAATAGCTAATAAATATTCATCTGGCAATTCTGCAAAACCTTCTTAACTTGGTTTCCTTAGCAATAAGCTAAAATACAATGTTACATTATTACCAAATTAATATCTTCCCATTCATTGAGCGCATCATCTGCATCTTTTTCAGCTTCTTGGTGTGCCTCAGTATCTGTGTGTTCAGAGATGTCCCTTGGGAGGCTCTCGGTGTCAGCAGTGACTTCTTCCTCCTTAGTTTCTATCAGTTCCTCTTCACTGTGCTCAGAGGGAGTTTTGGAAGCTTCATGCAATTCAGCTTGAAGTTCATAATCACTAGCCACACTGTGTACTTCAATGAAACTCCCTGTACCAAAATAACAAGGTCATTTTCTCTACAACTGGAAGATTAAAATTGTCCTGAAATCATCAAGAGCTTTCTGAAGGATCCTGAAAAATACTGTACCCTAAAAAAGAAAGATTTGAATATAATAGAAAACATGTAATAGTAACATATTACTACTAATTCATTACTACTACTACTACTAACATATTACTACTAATTCATTTTTTTAATCATAAATGCCTACAACTTCAAAGTTGAATAGCTTCAAAAGCTATTCAATTAGATAAACTGGCACTGTCTTTGAAAGGAACAAAACTCTCTAAGATTTGCATACTTGATTTACACAAATATGTTCTAAGTTAACTGTTTTACATATTCAAAAAGGAGAATTGCCAATGTATTATATATAAACAATCATGGAGGTTATTAAATATGTTTTTATGCTATTTCACTATGAACATAGCACAGAATAAAGCTGTGACTTAGTGGAAAGAATCTTGGATAAGTACTCAGGAGAAGTAGCTCTTCCTCTTCCACTTTCCTTCTTTCCTCTTGTAGCATCGTTTCTTTTCTTTAAAATATATTTATTGGTTCCCTTCCTTCCCTTCAGGGGGAAGTTTGAGGAGACAATCAGGACAGAAAAGGAGGCTAGATCCAAGGAAGCAGCCAGAACCAAGGAAGAGGCCAGTGGGATGCAGAGATGGTTACAAATAGAGACAGAATAAGCATTTAAGTAAATACAACAGAGATAATGGGAGCAATGTTTCTGACTGTTAGGCAATTATAAAGAAGAGGGAGGCTAGAATGAATCCATTGATGTTGGATTGGAACTGCAGAGATCAGTGTAAACTCATGGATTTTAATATAAAGATAGACATAGAAATAAATGTAGGTGTGTGTGCACATGCATATGTGTGCTCATGTGTGTTTGTATACATAAATATACGTCCTGGCTCTGTTGCTGGAAGGGCCTGAGCACACACAGCATCTAGCTTGTGGTTTCTAAACACCACACTCCATTAAAAGGAACCAGGACTCCTGGGTGAAATGGCTGGTTCCAGGGCCAGAGCAGAGTAATACAAGATAAGCCTGGAATATCTTGGCTAGAAAGTAAGGAAATGCTCAAAACATAATGTGGAATTGCCAAAAGCCATTTGAAGGATCCCTCCACTCGTCAAGAGCCAGCGTGAAGGGGCCCCTTCTGGCCAAAGCTGGGACAATTCGAGCAACAAAGTAAATTATGATAGTATTGGATTATAACTCCTAGAACAGAAGAGGAATCCAGGAGTCCACAGTGATTTAAAAAAATAAAAAATGGGAGAGAAGGGAAAGATCTTCCCTATAGTCGGATGCCAACTAATAAATATATATAAGGAGTGATGGAGTTAGGAAACCACCATTTGGCAACCATCAACCGTCATAATAACAATTTAGGTAAAAATCATCAATGTCTACTACAACAAGTAGGTGAAAGTTGGTTCAGGAACAGCATATTTACATGGGAACAAAATTCCTTTCCACAAAATACTTATTAATTAAAATGGGGAAATGTAACTTTAAAGTGAAGGAACCTGGCAGATACCAGGAAACGAGTGTGTGTGCAGTCGATTCTCATTACTCAAAGTAGCTACAGTCTATGAAGTCACTGCAAACACTAAATAAGCAAATACTGAGTCATTGCTTCTAGAGGAAATATATATACAACATATTTCATATAATTATCTTAAATCCTAAAAACCACCATCTTAGTAGAGTCTATTTTCTTTATTTTACAAATGAGAAACAAGCTTCAGAAGTATTAAGTGACTTGCCTGAGGTCACCCCACTAACAGGTGCCAGAGTTGGGATTCAAACCTGCTCCAACTGGCCCCAGGGTCAAGGCCAGAGCTTCTTGCTCTGTACTGCACAGTCCTCTACCGCCTCCACCCTCTCTGTAGAAGTACTGAAACAAGGCAAAGCCTTGCTCAACCTCAGCGGGGGACCATGTGACAGCTCAAACTTTTCCCTGCTCTGTAAATTGTCCATAAACGACCACAAAGACATCACAGTGAGTACTGATTCTGGGGTTACAAAAAGGTTTTAGCAAGTAGGCAATTTTGCAAATATGGAATCTAGGAATGATGAGAATCAACAGTATATATGTGGGTATAAGTACAGATCTATATGATATACATACAGAGAAAAGTGACAGGCAGGGAGAGAAGAAAAAGCAAATGTGGTAAAATACTAGCCACTGAGGTGCTCGGTGAAGGAACCAGAGTGTTTTCAACTTTTTAAAGTTTGTAATTATTTCAAAATAAAGAGTTTTGGGGAACTAGAGGGAAACTCGCCTTTACCTTTTCCAACTAGGGCATTCTGTCCCTTAAAAAAAACAACAACAAAAAGCACAGCAAAACAGGGAGGGCCAAGAAGACACACATCACTAGCTGTGTGTCCCTGGGAAAGTCATTTTACCTTTCTTTCCGGGTCTCTGGTTCCACATCTGTAAAATGTGAGAATGGGACTACACTAAAGGATGCTACAGATGTTCCTACAGATGTGAAATCCTACCATTCTGTATCTCTAAAAGAACACAAGCACTTACCATCAGATTCGCTTTCTTCGGAGTCACTTTCCATTGGCTTCACGGACTTTGGAACCAAAATTAAATCCCGGCCTGCAGATCCAATCATCTGGTCTTGGATGGTTTTTAGGAAAGTCTCGTGCTCTTTAGCAGAAAATGATACCCCATTTTCTAAGTTACCTGCCTCTGAAGGGACACTTACTATGTCACTTGTGTCTTGTAAACTGACAGTACCAATGACTTCAGAAGCAGGATTTCGTTCACATTCTGTTTCATCATCACTTGAAAGAACAGAGGGAGCATGTTTACTCTCAGATGGGCAAACATCTTTCTGCGGCTCGAGCACTTTGGTACACGTCGTTTTACTTCTGGACACAGAGCTTGCACCTGTTGGCAGCACCTGTGTCAGTTCCTTTCCATCTGCGAGCGCGGGTGCGTCCCTGTGCGTAACCACTGTGCTTTCTGTGGGAAGTGGATCTTTTTTGCCTTTAACGGCAGATTCATCCCTTGCCTGAAAGGCTTCATCCACCACGTGAATAAACGACATTTGTTCTTTCGGGACATCGGATTCACCGCCTTGACCAAAGACAGTACTCAGTAAAGGAGCTGGGTCTGTCAGCCCTCTCTCATCACAGGTGCGGGCTGCACGCTCCTCTGCAGAGCTCACACTGGTGGAAGCCCCTACTCCTTTCCCATTGCTCACTTTCAGTCCGTCCTTGTTGTCCTCAGTGGAACTGTCCAGAAGCAGTTTGGTTGCTCCTGGCCCTCCCAGCTGCACGGCATCCCCTGTAGGCACCTTCACATCTTGGTCATCATCTAGAGCTTTCTGAATTGCGCAGAGAGTCCGCGGGGACAGGGAGCCCTCCCTTGCAGCAGCACGTGCGCTACTCTCGCTGCGCTGCCTTCCATCTTCACGCTCCAACTCCTCTTCGGAGCTGCTCCCCAGCAGGGCAGCTTGCATAGCCAGCAAAGTTCTTGGAGAAGGAGGGGCGGCACTGGCCTCTTCCTCTGGCTTCACTTTTGCACATGGAGATGATTTCATGTCAAAAGACATGCTGTGCATTTTGCTGGAAGAAGGAAGAGACTCTGAATCCACTTCTGCAACTTTCTTGGCTTGAATACCTTAAGAAGAATGAAAACATTGCTCACGATGCAGTTTTACACTGTGACCGTACACTTCTAGTAAGATGCTTAAGAGAATGCTGTCTCTCATAAATTAAGTTATAAATTTTCACTTAATCAGCAGGTAGGAGTTAATTCATTAGTCAATTTTAAAGTGGACTGACACTATAGTTGATCCATTAATAGCTACATAAAATTGTTATTACATAAATAGGACTTCATTAATATTATCCAGGAGTGGTAGTTTATAGAAAATACAGAGCCATGACATATTTTTGGTTTCTAACAGTCAAATACATGACAGTGCCTGATACCTTTTATCAAGATGTAATGTGAAGTGTCTTCAGAGACCACTCTCCTTGACTCCACCTCCTTCAAAAAGCCCCCTTCATCTTCATATTGCCTTTGGATTTGTCCTGAGTGTTGCTGATTCATTTCCTTTTGGACCTGTTCTATGTGCTGGTTTAGATAGTTTTTTTTAAGCAAGCCTTTGAGTTGGTATTGTGAAAAGTCATTGGACTCCTAAAGGCAAAATAAACAAATAAAATTATTGTTTTATATTAAATACAGATAATATTACCACATTTCCACTCCTTTCCCCAAAAGGGGACAAAGGAATAATCAGCTTTTTTCACTGATGGTAGTTTCATGTTATAAAAGTTGCTAGTGGAAAAACTAAAACAAAAAGAACTGGGCAAAAGAAATCATGAGTACTGTTTATGATCTAATCACTTATTCAAAAAACATTTATTGAGTATGTAATGCCTGGCAGTCACTATGACATTTGATTAGGGCTTACTAGATAGACAGCCTTCTAGGATGCATATATATAAACATATATGCAAGCAAAGTGTCTAGCACAGCCCTTGACCCATAAAACACACAGAATAAGTCACAGCAATTATAGTTATTAATAACAGTTAACCTGTATAGAGCATTTCCTGTGCTCTATACATATTTTTACATATACTACCTCATTTTATTCTCCAAACCCTCCAATGAAAAAGATAACATCTCCACTCTACAAATGAAGAAATCAAGACACAAATAGGTTAGGTAACCTCCCTATAGTCACACGGCTAATACATGGTAGCTCTGGGATCAAAAGCAGATTGATTTACTACAATACTCCCCCCTTACTCTCAGGGGACATGCTCCAATGCCCCCAGTGGATATCTGAAACTGCAGACAGTACTGAACCCAACTGCCATCAATCAGAACATGTTTCTGTTCATGTCTTCCACCCAAAAACCGAATGCCTTTTCCATCTTAATTAAGCACCTACCACACACTGCGGCTGCCAATTTTGCAGTTTGTAGGACATTAGCAAAACTAGCATTAATTTCTTTTCCATCTTCACAATTTCGTGGGTAGAAAATTCATTTTTACTATAGATCTTTGCAACCTCAGAACATAGTTTTTCTTCTTTCTATATTAAGTCAAGAATTTTTATCTCTTCACTTAAAGGAAGCACTTTATGGCTTCTCTTTGGCATGTTCAAATTGCCAGCCTCACTACGCTTGTGCTTAGGGACCATTATTGGATAAAATAAGAGTGACATGCACACAAGCACTGCAGTACCATGATAGTCAATCTGATAACTGAGGTGGCTACTAACTAGCAAACAGGTAGGAAGTGTCTACAGAGTGGAGACCCTGGACAAAGGGAGGATTCATGTCCTCCTCAGGTGGGACAGAGAGGGACAGCATGAGATTTCTTGAAACTACTCAGTACAGCAGCAATCTAAAACTTACGAATTGTTTATTTCTGAGAGTTCCCACTTAACATCTTCAGACTGCGCTTCACCATGGGTAACTAAAATTATAGAAAGCACAACTGCAGATAAGAGGGGACAACTGTATTATGATTATGACGACTACTCCTATTTATTATCTACCGTGACTACTATTATCAACAACATTACATTTGCACAATGTAAGGATGATACAAAGTTCCGACAGGGATGACTCAGAGCTTCTCTACTCTACCAAAATTACAGGTCCAACGCGCTGTTACTCCACTCTGCCCTATGGTCTACCCATCCCAGAGACTCTGTGGTTGCAGAAGAAAATCAAGAAGAGTAAATCACTAGGGACTGTCTCCTTTTCTCACAGTCCTTCCCACTTTTGTTTACATAACAGAAATTCTATTTCAACTACCACCCAGAGATTCTTTCACACTCAAGAAATAAGGGACACTCAAGAAATAAAATGCCTGATGGATAAACTGAGCCTGGATTTTTCCCCTGAAATGAAAATAAATTTACTTCTGCCCTTTGTATACCCAAAGACCCAAGAATATTATTTTTATGCACTTGGTATCTTCCTATTTTCACATTCTTTCTGGAAAAACAGAAGGCAGTGATGAGAAAAGAAATTCATTCTGCTGTTTTCATATTTCTAGTATCAATTTAAGAAGTATTCAAAAGTCTATAGAAAATAAAAAAACACCACTACATCCATTCACTAGTGACAATAATGCTACTTATTATATTCTGTCCTACGGTGAAACAAAGGAGAGCTATGTTAGAAATAATAGGTGGTAGCAGCAGAAGAGAAAAAAGAACTCATTAACTAGCAACTAAAGACAGGGAGTAATTAATGGTAGCATGCTGAGGAGTTGTGTTTGACAATACCCAACCCCACCCTCCACCCCTACTCTAGCTTCTGGGGCTGTGGAGCCACCATAAGATGTTCCAAGTTGAAGAAGCCCCATCCCCACTGTTCAGAAAGAGGAAAAGGGAACACGGAGATCCAGTGGTATTTCCAGGGCTATAGCAAAATAAAGTATACCTGAAATTTCAAGTTAGAACCTATTTGTCCATTGTCATTAGATTCTATATTACTATCAGTTTTTATAGACAACATAAATTATGGGTTAAAGTAACTTTAATGAACTAAGCTAAGAACTGAACCACGAAATACACACCAGGCACTTACTGTGGGAAAGATACAGAGCTGGGTGCTAAAAATACAGAGGTGGGCACCACAGGCACATTTTGGAGCTAAGAACTATAAAATGACATTGCAGGGAGCTGTGAGAACACAGAGCAGGAGAAAAGACCTCGTCTTGGGTAGAAAGTCAAGAAAGACTTCTTTGAGTGTTTGTAAGCTCAAACTTATAAATATGTGATGCTTCGTAGGATCTCTGAGATACACAAATGCTGTTTACTATTAACTGAGATATTGTAGAAGCATTGCTTATCAGTTTCTCTTCTTTCTAATAAAAAGTTTTGCTGAAGTTCTTAATTCTAGTATTAATGTACTGTTGTATATTTCACCTCTGGCATTGCTTCAAATAATGTTCTTCTTCGCTTGGTAAATTCTTTCATATCAGACAAGATTTCATGCTTTATTTCAGGGGGCAGGCTGCTGAAATCCTCAGACTCAATATCTATCGCTTGAGGATTATGAAAGAACTCTTCCTGTAAAGAGTAAAACATAACACCGTGAAACTTACATTTTGTACACTTATTTCTATTTACCATTACAGAGTATTTATTTACAATTAAATAAATATTTATTGTGCTCAGATCATAAACACAGTTCTACAAAATCGACAATAGGCTAAACACTGTTGCACATAATCTATGATTGGCATCAAAGTGAATAGGTAGATTAGGGAATGTATCCATTCACTCTTTCATTCATTCAAAAGAAAAAATGCTTCCCAGGCACCAATAAGTCACTGGGCACTGGGCTAGGTGCTAGGATATTGTGGAGAACATGCCAGATAAGACCCCTACTCTCGGGAGTGGAGGAAGGCATATGATAAACAAATAAGTGAAAATAAGCAGGTTAATCTGATATGACAGTGATTTGAAGAACAGAAAGAGAAAAAAAAAAGGATTTGTTTGATAGGTAGGAAAGACTTCACTAAAAAGAGGACCTATGAGCAGGGACTTGAAAGATACCAAAGGGCCTGACCAGGCACAGTACATTCCAGGCTGAGGGAATAGCAAATGCAAAGGCCCTGAGGCAGAAATGAGCCTTACGAATTTGAGCAATATATATAATCCCCTTAATTAGATTAGTTTTATTTTGCTCTTAACTTAAAATGAAAAATGAAATTAAAAGTGAGAAATTCACAGATATGAAAGAGTATATAACTTTTCTAAATTTTAACTACTTACCAAAAGTACTTTAAAACCCTTCATTGGTAAAAAGATAAACTAATGCAGTTTGCGGCCACTGTATGTGTGTATGCACAAACCAGCAGGCACTTAGGACAAGCCTGTCATTACGCTCAGCATTTCCTGTGCTTTCCCTCACTCATACTCCCACCACCCCCATGAGGAAGGCATCAATCAATATCAGTTTAGTTTTACAAAAAATAAAGGGGAGGAGGAATAAAGCCTTGGAGAAGTTTATCTGACTAAGATCACACAGCTGGTGAACAGTGGAGCCTGGACCAAAATGCAGATCTTTCTGACCCCGAGCCCCGTGGCCTTAACCAAGCAAGACAGCTAGCACTAGGCGCATGATAACGCAGCACCTCCACAAATTGAAGGATCCCAAGGTGTAGCTCAAAAGTCTTCTACCAGATATACCAAAACAATGTGAATAAACAAGACACAGCGAATTTGGGAATCAAAGAATATTATCCACTACACTAAAAAACTTGGAAAAAAAGTATATGAAAAAACATATACAGTACAACCTCACTTTGTAAAAAAATGTTATTCATTAAAATATGTGTGGTATTGTTTTTAAAAACATGTCTACAGACTCTTTGACATTCATCTTGTCTAATTTTCTTCCCCTTTAATAAGGACTGGCCTTAGAAACTAGCTTGTAGTGACTAGAATCTGGCGGAAAGGATGCTGTACAACTTCCAAAGGCAGCAAGGTTCCTGCCTGTAACTTTCTCTTGGGATGCCTACCCTCAGAACACTGACACCATGTTGTGAAAAACCCAGGCCACATGGAGAGGCCACAGGCAGGTGTTCTGGTGGCTGGCCACACTGAAGTCTGGCTGACAGCCAGCACCAACTCCACACATGCGAGTGAGGAAGCAGCTCCATCCCCAGCTACAGTGTGACTTCATCTACATTACAGACTCCAAGAGAGAACTGCCTGGTTGTGCTCACCAGCCCCCAGAACCGTGACAGATGATAATAAATGATGTTTTTACACCACTAAGTTACACAGCAATAGATAACTGGCACATATGCACAGACATACATATATACATATATATGTACACATGTGCATTTGATATATATGCATGTACCAAATACACCCATGCACAACACACAGAGGCATTCAGCTAGATGGAGCAGGGGGAAAAATGAACTAAAATATACCAAAATGTTACTATAAGTTATTTGGGGATATACATTTTCTATATTTTCACACAAGCATGTACTACTATTTACTGATTGTTTAATTGGTTGTAAAAGAAAAATGGCTTATTATGGATATATAGATGCATAATGGCAAATTCAATATATATGTGTATGCATAAGTGTGTATTTTATATACACACACACATACACACATAATTAAAAAGGCATCTGTCTTTACTTTTTATCAGGAACTTCCATAAATTCATACTACCTCATTAATATTATTCTTTGCAGGTCATTCATTTCAAACAATACATTTTGATTTCAAAAATTATTTAAGTACCTGTAATGCTTGCTTTTGACTCATTCTTTCTTGCCATTCTTTTTCATCTTCCTCTTCTGAACTGAAAGTCAAGCATATATTCATAATATGTATGATTTTTAACAACTACTTACAAAAATATTTCTTATGCAAGGTGCTATTAGCTATAGAGGATGCAATGCTGAATAAGCCAGCAAGATCTGGGCTGCCTTGGTTGCATGGTCTGGCGGGGGCTCGTGTGAGTAGGAAAGTACAGTACCATCCACTAACTTCCACCACAAGAGAAGAGCAGGTTGCTAAAAGTACAATAAAGTCACTCTACCCCAATCTGAGGGAGTCACAAAAGCTTTCTGGAATCTCCTGCAATTACATTGGTTGGAATTAGTGACAAGTAAGTAAGGAGTCTAGTTGTTAGGTGTCGGGAGGTATGTGGAGAAAAGTGTTCCAGATGAAAGAACTAAGTTCTATAACCAGCTGGAAACAAGGAAAAGAAAGCCTGCCTGTGGGCTGTACGACAGAGCAAGGGATGAGATTGGAAAGTATGATGAAGGAGTTGTAGTTCTATCCTAAAGAAATGAGAAGCTAGGAAGTGTTCTGAATAAAAAAATGACAGTATCAGATTTGGGTTTTAAACAGATTCTATAATACAATACAAGGCAGAGATTGGGCTTGGTGGGGAAGGGTTATTGCAAAAGGGGTAAGATCAAAGACAAAGACAAAGACAGAAAGAAGTCTGGAAGCTACCACAATAACCCGGAGAAAAGATGAAGGTGGTGGCAATGGAAATAAAAAGAAATGGGCTGACTCAAAAGCTACTCTGTTTCTTGTGTCAATGGGAAAAAAAAACCAAAATCTGTAAAATAATTTAAAGAGGTTTATTCTGAGCCAAATATGTGTGACCATGGCCTGCGGAGCCACATCAAACAAGTCTTGAGCAAGTCCTGAGGTGATCGGATTATAGTTTGGTTTTATACATTTTAGAGAGACAAGAATTGCAGGTAAAATCATAACTCATATATGAAAGGTATACACTAGTTTGGCCAGCAAAGGCAGGACATCTCAAAGTGGGGGCTTACGGGTTACAGGTGGGTTCAAAGAGTCTTTGATTTGTAATCGGTTAAAAAAAACGAAGCTTTGTCTAAAAGCTTAGAATGTTTTAAGTTAAGGAAGTCAACTGTTAATCAGTGACAAGCCACAATACACTGACTCAAATGACCAGTTAAGCAATTTGATGGTCTGCAGGGGATTTATAATCTTCACTCTGTATGGCTTTAGGTCCTGCTGATAATTTAGTATTTTACTGTCACAAAGAGTCTGTTTTGTCAGTTTTATGATCTCGTTTTTAACATTAATGATGATCAATTGTATCTAAACTCCAAAGTTGGGGGCGGGTATAACAAGGTATGTCCAACCTCCTTCCCTTCATGGCTAGGAACTCAATTTTAAGGTTTTTCTGGGATTCCATTGGCCAAGAGGGGGTCTGTTCAGTTGGCAGGGGGCTTAGGAATTTATTATAGCTCACACTTGGGAGACCCTGGAACAGGAATGGGGGGAAGGAGAGACAGGAACAGAGACAAATCGTCAAGGCTCTGGTCCTCCACCTTCACATCAAACACAGAAGCCACTGATGACTAACAGGCAGCCAGAGGAAGAGTCGTCCACAGAAGAGCTGAGAAGGAGAGGCCAGAGAGGCGCCAGGACAGCAGGGCAGGGCAGGCATGGTGCTAAGTGGGGCAGAGAAGTCAAGCACGCTGAGAAGTGCAAAACATCCCCTGGATTTAGCAACGAGGACATAGCCAGGTGTGGTGGTGAGAGGGACAATAGTGGGCTGGGAAGTAGGCAGAGAAAGCAGGTATAAGCAAAGCATAAGGAAAACTGAAACTCAGGTCTCGGCGAATTTTGAATCCACGGTGGTAGCAGAGGCTCTTCAGAATGAAAAGGAACAGTGAATCACAAATCATCAAAACACAAAAACAAGTCAGTAAATAAAAAATTTAGTCTTTGAAAAATATTCTAAAAGGTATAGAGAATGCATATTTCAGATGCATTAATAAATTCACACATGCCTTATCATGTAGATAAAACATAAAGGTTTAAACCTGCTTGAATATAGCAATGATTAAAATAATACTCTTAAATAGTTAAACATTTACCTATGTTTTTCTTCCTCTTGTAAAGGAGGCAAAACATAAATGTCATCTTCTCTTCGAACTTGCGTAAGACTGGGTAGTGCTTCATTTCTGAAAGGAACAGAGATCTTCAAACAGGGATTATAGGAAACAATATTCTGAGTCAATAATCCCCCCCCCATTGATTCCAAACCCTGCGCAGGAGATGAAGAGGAAGGAAACACCGAGGCATGGATGTCCCCCCTCCTGACCCGGCTCCCCTCAAGCTACTGCTGTGGAAAATAAGTTCAGCCTAGAGGAGAAAGGAGACTGGCTGGGGCTCCTCAGCGTCTTGGCTGCAGCCTCAGCTACAGTGAAAAAGAAGAGCATTATAAAAGTAAAAGGCATGCGCAGTGCAACGCTATGGCTGTTCTTTCTCGTTAGCAAAGCTGATTCTCACAGAATAGAGAATTTTCACAACTTAAATTACCAAGTCGAATGACATCCTACTTATTCCTCTCATTTCACTCCCTATTTTCTGTTGAGAGTTGAAATTAGAGAGGGAAAGACCACCATAGGAATTCAACATAACAATATTTTTTAAAAATAAATCTCTAAAATTAATGTAATTTTCCCCCTGCCTTTTGCTTTGGAAGGCAGTTTTGATAGCTTGTCTTTTCAAAAATGTTTTCAAAAGCTTCTCCGTAGTTTTTCTGGAGTCATTGGATGCGCAGTCCTTTCTCAGCCTTCTCTTAGCCTATGAAAAAGAGAACGTAAGATTTTACTTTAGGATATTAGTCTATTAAAAACATTTCTGTGGCTGGGTGTGGTAATCCCAGCACTTTAGGAGGCCAAGGCAGGAGAATTGCTTGGGGCCAGGAGCTTGAGACCAGTCTGAGCAACACAGTGAGGCCCCATCTCTACAAAAAAAATATAAAAATTAACCGGGTGTGACAGCATGTACTTGTAGTCCCAGATACCTCTTCCTGAAGCAAGAGGACTGCGTGAGCCCAGGAGTCTGAGGTTGCAGTGAGCTACGATGATGCCACTGCACTCTAGACCAGGTGAGACCCTGTCTCAAAAAAATAAAAAGTTTATATCCAAGTGGGTGCTGTCATCTGGATTGTTCAAACATATTTTTACTTTTATTTTTAGAGGCAGGGTCTCCCTATGTTGCCCAGGCTGGACAAACTCTGGGCCTCAAGTGATCCTCCCACCTCAGCTTCCCACACACAGTTTTTAAAACTACTTTCAGAAAAATAAAGAAACTCATTCTCATTCTTTTACATCATGTCTGTCCAATTTAATTCCTGGATAACCTACTTCAGTCACCACATAACACTGCTCACTCCTAAAGTCCGATTCGCCTTTAAAATGAAGCTTGCTATTACCAAGGACACTCTGTCTCAGATTCAGAAAGGTCTTTCCCACATAGGGTTTCCACAATGTTCTCAGTGATGGCAGCAGAGCTGCAATAAATATAGAACACCTAAGAAGATACTCTAACAGGAAAACCCTCAATTGTGAGAATTTTAGTAGTTAATTTTATTTAAAAGTTAAATTTTATTACTGCATGCACAATATACTCTCATTAAACTGTTTTATTTTTTTGTTTTTTTTTGAGACAGAGTCTCACTTTGTTGCCTGGGCTAGAGTGCCATGGCATCAGCCTAGCTCACAGCAACCTCAAACTCCTGGGCGCAAGCGATCCTACTGCCTCAGCCTCCAGAATAGCTGGGACTACAGGCATGCGCCACCATGCCCAGCTAATTTTTTTCTACATATTTTCAGTTGTCCAATTAATTTCTTTCTATTTTTAGTAGAGACGGGGTCTCGCTCTTGCTCAGGCTGGTTTCAAACTCCTGGCCTTGAGCGATCCACCCGCCTCAGCCTCCCAGAGTGCTAGGATTACAGGTGTGAGCCACCGCGCCTGGCCCATTAAACTGTTTTTTAAAAGAAAAGGTATTTGTTCAAGATAAATAGAAAAGCAGTTAAAATTAAATTGGATGTGTGTCAAAATAAATCTGTTTCTAAAATTCCAAAGAGAAAATAAAAATTTTAAGTCAATTGTTCTAAGAATGCAGGGGGAAAAAACTATTTGACGCTTACCAAAAATTAGATGACACTTACCAAAGTCTGTTTCTTCAAGAGTGGAGCGTCCCCATCAAACACAAAAATAGGACGGATTCGAAAAAATAAGAGTTTGCAGAGCCGATGAAACAAAGTGAGAAGATGAGCATTCTCTATTGCATTCCCATGGTGGTCCCGGACTCCTTTAAGTGCTTGGTTTAGCCAAATGCTAATATCTGAGAGAATTTGTTAATGGAAAACATATTGGAATTGCTTCCTTCAGCCTCACAATTTCAATTTCCTAATGACTGATATTATTCAAACTCTGAACACCAAACATTCACGGCTATTCATCTGAAACTATAAAATTCAGTTCACTTTATTGTGCCCTTGTTACTACTATTAATAGACTTAATTTTAAAATCATACAGATATGATTTTGTCCTTTAAAATGTCTAACTGCAAGAATTGTTTCTTTTAAAAAACTAGTGATCTCTAAAGAATATTAGTAAATTAGCACAAATTTTCTGGAGGACAATTCATAGTGAAAAACTTAAAAACTTACATTCTATTTTACCTAAAAATTCCATGTCTACACATTGATCTTCAGAAAATCATCAGAGATTTACAAAATTTATAAGAATGTTTATTTATAATAATGAAACTATGAAAAACAATTTAAAAGTTTTCCAATAGGTTTTTACAAACTAATTATGATATACCTATTTACTAGACTACCAAGGAGCCCTTAAAAGTTACAAGTACACATAGTAACAAGGAAGATAGTCACAAAATATTGCTAAAGGAAATAAAACAGATTATAAAAGTATATATAGCATAATTCCATTTTTTAATACACTATATGTAATTTTTAAAATACAAAAAACTAGAAGTTCAGACACCAAAATATTAAGTATAGTTACATCTGTTTAATATTAAAGGTAATTCATATTTTTGTCTTGGAGCTTTCTTATATTTTTAAACTTTTCTTAAAAAAATGTTTCTTTAGCCAGGCGCGGTGGCTCACGCCTGTAATCCTAGCACTCTGGGAGGCTGAGGCAGGCGGATTGCTCAAGGTCAGGAGTTCGAAACCAGCCTGAGCAAGAGCGAGACCCCGTCTCCACTAAAAATAGAAAGAAATTAATTGGACAACTAAAGATATATATACAAAAAATGAGCCGGGCATGGTGGCGCATGCCTGTAGTCCCAGCTACTCGGGAGGCTGAGGCAGAAGGATTGCTTGAGCCCAGGAGTTTGAGGTTGCTATGAGCTAAGCTGACGCCACGGCACTCACTCTAGCCCGGGCAACAGAGTGAGACTCTGTCTCAAAAAAA
>CAUYRT010060718.1:0-17213 GCA_963574885.1 Lepilemur ruficaudatus
CTCTCATGATAGTTTCTTTGGCTGTGCAGAAGCTTTTTAATTTGATCAGGTCCCATTTATTTATTTTTGTTGTTGCTGTGATTGCCTTTGGGGTCTTCTTCATAAATTCTTTGCCTAGGCCAATTCTAGAAGAGTTTTTCCAACATTTTGCTCCAGAATTCTAATAGTTTCACACCTAAGATTCAAGTCTGTTACCCAGCATGAGTTGATTTTTGTGAGAGCTAAAAGGTATGGATCCTATTTCAGTCTTCTACATGTGGCTATCCATTTTTCCCAGCACCATTTGTTGAATAAGAATTCTTTTCCCCAGTGTATGTTTTTGTCTGTTTTGTCAAAGATTAGATGGCTATATGAGGATGGTTTTATATCTGGGTTCTCTGTTCACTTCCACTGGTCAATGTCTCTGTTCTTGTGCCAATCATAAGCTGTTTTAATTACTATAGCCTTGTAGTATAGTTTGAAGTCTGGTAAATGGATACCTCCCATTTTGTTTTTATTGCCTAGAATTGCTTTTGCTATATGAGGTCTTCTCTGGTTCCATACGAAGTGTACAATTACTTTTTCTATATCTGTGAAAAATGATGATGGTATTTTAATAGGGATTGCATTGAGTCTGTAGATCACTTTGGGTAGTATAGACATTTTAACAATGTTGATTGAGCCAACCCACAAGGATGGTATGGTTTTCCACCTGTTTACGTCCTTTGCTATTTCCTTTCTCAGTGTTTCAAGATTCTCCCTGTAGAGGTCTTTTACCTCCTTAGTTAAATATGTTCCTATACATTTTATTTTTTTTGTTGCTATTGTGAAGGGTATTGAATCTTTGCTTTGGTTCTCAGTTTGACTGTTGTTGGCATATAGGAATGCTACTGATTTATGTAGGTTGATTTGGTAACCTGAGATTGTGCTGAATTTGTTTATCAATTCCAGTAGTTTCATCGCAGAATCTTTGGGGTTTTCTAGATAGAAAATCATATTGTCAGCAAAGAGTGATAGTTTGAACTCTCTGCCCCCATTTGGATGCCCTTGATTTCCTTCTATTGTCTGATTGCTCTTACTAGGACTTCCAGCACTATGTTGAATAGAAGTGGTGATACAGGGCAACCTTGTCTGGTTCCAGTTCTAAGCAGGAATGTTTTCAATTTTTCCCTGTTCAGTATAATGTTGGCTGTGCATTTGTCATATATGGCTCGTCTCATTTTTAGGTAAGTCCTGTCTATGCCCATTTTGTTAAGTTTATTTTTAATTGTAAATTGATAAAACATAGTTGTATATATTTATGGAGTGAAAGTGATGTTGTGATTTATGAAGACAATGTGGAATAATTAAATCAAGCTAATCACCATACTTATCACCTCAAATATTTACCCATGTATCCTCTTGCCTAGCAAAGTAAGTGGGGACTCCAAATGTTTTCTGGGGGACTGTAAGTACTTTAATGAATAAATGAGGCAGTGTGATGGAATTATAAGAAGGCAGGGACTCTATATGCTGAGGACTTCCAAATTAACCTTGTAGCTGCATTTGACCCTGCCTAGGCCTGGGTGACTTTACATCAGTATACCCAAATATTTGCTGGACATTTTCACCCAATAACTCTCAGACATTTCAATTCCAACCTATAATTTATCATCTTGCGTCTTAGATCTTGTTTTCCTCCTCAGTAATAACTTGGATAATGGCACCTAAGTAAGACACTTAGCATTCACTCTCTCCCTACCTCCCCCTGAACTTCAGCATGTTCAGTCTTGTCAGTGTGTCCTTCAGAATGTCTCTTGGATCTGTCTTTTCCTTTTTACTTCCATTGTCATATCCTTGGTTCAGATCCTCATCATCTCTATCTAGACTACTGCAAATGCTTCGTCCTCCTTCCTGCCTCCCTGATCTTATTCCCTAAAGACCACCTCCCTCGTCCCAAATAGGCAAATGCTATTCATATTCCCTCCCTCCCTTCCCCCCCATCCAGAAGTCAGTAAGGGCTGCCAATGTGCAGAAGTAGCTGGAACCTTACTGAATAAGAGATATTCAAAGATTGCAGACAAATTACTTCCTCAGGATTAATTTCCAGGAGTTTTGCTATGAATCCAACAGAATAAGTTATTAAAATGCTTTGAGCTTTTGAATGAAAGCACAGAACCATGCCAGTAGGAACAACATAAAGGTTTCCTTTCTTTATTTTCCTCTAGCATCTTTCTGTGATGGATGATGTGACCATGAATCTTCACTTAAATATGGAATCCCAAAATATCATAAAATCCCAGAGTGTTAGAGCTGGACAAAGGCTGTCTGAGGCTGAGAGAGGGGAAGGGCTTTATTTAACATCACAGAGCGAGTTAGCTGCAGAATTAGGACTCAGACTCAGTTCTCTGCATTCTTCAAGTGATTGTGAGGCTTCATTTGGATGTATTATTAAAACATTTGGCAGCTCTAATGACCCATCCCTCAGACCACTGTGGCATGGCTTTCTTCCTTCATCTGATCATTTTTGCTTCTCTTGTGCCTCAGTACTAATCAGTGAGATTAGAAAGAAAGTCTGACTTTAATAAAGTGACATGTGCTTTAATGATGATTTTCAAATGGAGCACCTTGAAGTACTAGGGGTTTCTTGGAACTGCCTCGGGGGCCTCTTGTATGTGTCACTCAGTGGGGTTCCAAGTGAATAGGGCACAGGGCTGCCAACGCCCATTTCAACGAGATAGCTGTGTTTTTATCTGTTTTATATGAACTCATACTACCATTGGATTTAAATAAGCAATTCCATGTTGTAAAAGTTTTGAAAACTACTGTGCTTCAGGAATGCATTAGCTGGTTTGCTTCCCAAGTTGAATATTCCAATTAAAGAATATTTCTGTGGGTTTTGTATTTATTTTTATTTATACCCTTATCTTTACAATGATTTTAAAAAAACAGGAAAAATCCAAGCTTGCTCATGTGGTTTTGGCAATTTGAACATAAATCGTCTGCAACTAGTTAATGGACCAGTGCCTAAGGCTAGGGTTTTATGAATTCTTGGCTATGTGTTAGTATATGTGGGTCAGGTCCACATAAATGGTCTTTCCCTCTCTATCGTGCCAGGGATTATAAGAGATTGCTTGGTGGAAGGTATGTTAACCACTGGATATCTAGCATCTTCTCTCCAGCTTACTTGAATTCCATATCTTCAGTATTTGATCCTGGCTATTGGTGAGCAAGGTGGAATATATGATTTCTGAGGACCAATGTATAATATCTGTTGTAGCAGGGTAGTAAAACATTGTGTGAATGTCCATTGAAGGGGACAGTTGATATTGAAAATTGATGACATGTGTCATTGTGGAGGGTTTCAGGGGCAGTCTTCCAGTTTCTGGCATGGGAGGTGATGATGGGAGGGATGTAGGGGCATGAATAAGAGATAAATGATATCTCCTACTTGCTTGTTTTACTTTATTGTCCAGAGATAGTTAGCATATATCTGATGCTTCTCTTTGGCATGATGAAAGGCAAGGTTACCTCTAACTTTGGTGGCCTGGAGCTAGAGTACAAAATATAGCTTCACTGTGAACTCTTTCTTCTCTTCAACCTTCTGGCTCTATCCCTTACCCTAAGGGCCCTTCCATACATGCCTATACACACCATCATCTTTGAGGAACTCAAGTCCAGAGTATCAGCATTACCTGATAATTCGTTAGTAGTTCAGACTCTCAGTCCCCACTGTAGGCCTGCTGAACCAAGATCTGGATTTTAATAAGATGCTAGGTAATTGAGAAGCACCACCATAGCCCACATGTTCAAGCTCCATCACCACCAGGTGGAGGGGGAATAGCTTCCCTGTGGCCACTCTTCAGTCACCTCTCGGACATAGAGTTTAGTCCATCCTTAGGAAGAAAGAACTAGGGAAGAGGATTGCACAGGCCCCAAACACAGGCTTGAGGCCCAAAAGCAGGGAATTTCAAGAACATGGGTATTCCAAGGGTACCCTAGAAGAGGGAAGTATGGACTTTGGGTTGGCAAATCTGCTTGGCCCTGTAAACTCTTTTCCCTGTGGTGAGCAGTGTGGCTGAAGCAGGGCCAGAGCAAGGCTCTGTCAACTATGGAGTCTGGGGCAGTGACCTGGTTATTAACAGTCTAAGAGTGATACTGTTGAAAGGTATCCTAAATGTCAATGGGGATGAGGGTTGGGTGGAAGTTGTTCATAGTTCATTGAGGTGCTGGGTGGCTGTCAGGGCCTTTGTGTCTCTTTGGAGTGTGGGGAAATTGTGGTGGTGGGACTATTACTGCTTTAAGAGGGAATCAACTTGAACTGTTATAAGAAAACTCTTCAGTAGCTAGAGAGACACATTTGTTGACTTATCTGTAGCAGGCATACAAGGAAGGTGCTTTCTGTATTGCCTAATAACAATTCAATTAGACCAGCTGTCAGCCTCTATAAGGAGACAGGTGGATATGGTTGTGGAGGGCCTTGAACAACTTCCTCCAAACCTGAGATACCAGCCATTGTCCTCAATGAATTGAGAACTGTGTCTGGTGTGATTGGGATGGGGTGGCTGTTGGAGGGGCAAAGTAATCCATTTGATGCCTGCCAACAGCTAGGTGATGCCATGGTCGTAGAGCAGAGGCAGGTCTGAAGTTAAGTTCAATGAATTGCTGTCCCAGCTACCACGCACTTCAGCTTCTTCATCTATAACATGGATGTAAGAGTCCTTGCTATACTATCTTGCAGACATATTGGGTAACTCTACTGAGATAATGGATACAAAAGTGCTTTGTAACTTGCTAAGTGTGACAGACACGAAGAAATGATGATCATTCTGCCACTTGTTGTCTTTCCTTTGTGTGTGTCTTCACTTCTACTTGAGTTTTAGATTTAGGTTTTCCTTTCCTTAGCGTAGCAGCTTTCAGTTCACAGCAACACACAAGGCTCTATGCAAAGCCATTTCTGCCCTCCTGCCTGATGCCTTCCAGCCCCTTCCATACTGATATACTGCTGTGATTATTATTTTTGATTTCCATGGGTGGGGGAGGGGAATTTTATATTGGCAAACATTTCTAAAGAGACAAATAATTGCCTCTGGAAAGACTTGCTTTCTCTTCCAAAAATTCATATTTGCTGGTTTAAATTGATGTGACTTTATTTTTTGGCTAGAACCCTGCAGTATTCCACTGAGCAGTAATTATTCCTTTGATGTTGCAGGAGTTTGCTGAGAAAAGGGAACTAAATCTAAGAGAGTGAATCCATCTGGTATATATGTTGAAGCTCTCTCTGAGGCCACTGACACTGAAATGTTAATGCTAGATTTTTATCTAGTGGTACCATTTAGATATTGATATAATATGAGCTAATGTCCTGGGTTGCTAAACCAAAGGCTGAATTCCATTTCCTTACATGGTTCTGGATGCCCTGCACAGTGGATTGATGACCTTCTTGGCAGAGTGCAATGTTACAGTAGAACTTGCATTCCAGTCCTGACACCTGATTGTCAGACTCTGGCTGTCCCAGCTCCAATCAGGGGTAGATACTAAAGGCCAGTAGCTGAAAGACTCAGCGTCTCCCAGTACCTGGAGCATCAGTAACTAAGCTTGGCAGGACAGTAAAAGACCCCCACAAACACCAGTAGGTGAGTAATTCTAAATTAGTCGGTTACCTCAAGTAAGAAGTGTCCTTAGGAAGAGCCCCTGGGGCCCATGGAGGCTCACTAATCTGCAGCCTTCCTTTTTACATTATGAAATGAGTGAAGCTGGGATATGCTCCAGGACTCCACAGAAGCCTATCCTGCTTCATTGGAGCTCTGGCTTCCAGCCTAGCCTTTGCTAGGCCTCTCTCTAGGGTGCTGGACTCTGCTTCTCTACCTAGCTGCCAGCTAGGGTCCAATCCAAATAAAACTTCTTGGAAATATGGTGCTGCCACCTGTCTGATGGTTAGTATTGCCATTGCACAAGGTCTTTCCTAAACAGATTGCCACCTGAAATAGCCAGCTTGCATTTGCCATGATTTTTTGATCTTTGTAACTTGGATAGGCAGTAAGCCCTCTTATGGACAACTCTGAGGCCCTCTGAGTTCTGACTCTGCTTGATCTATGCTCATTCTTTTTTTTCTTTTTCTAATGTTTGTGCATTGAAGTCTTGGAAGTCCCCACTATTGCTATAAAAGATTTGCTGCAAAGTGTGAGCAATAGCCTGCTTTATCCCACAGTACAGTTACACAATCATAGGAAGCTGTGGACATCTCAGTGTTCACTTGTGGTTGAACTCAAAGTTCCTGCCTCCCCTCTCCAGAAAGTATTAACTAAAGAAGCCACAGGGGATTCACCAGTCTCCTATGAAATAAAATGCTATGAGATACCAAACAGCTAACTGTTCAGATTTATTAGCAAAATCTGGCTGCTTTAGCTTTTGACATTTTTTGTCTCTCCTCTGTAGTCCAGTATGAAATAGATTCTCCAGGGCAAATTGTCACTGGGAGGAATTCAGAACTGCCATATGTCATTGGTACATGGCAGAGGAGAAGCCAATGAAAGGATTACCTCCATTTTTCAAACATCTATTAGGGAAGGTTATTGATTGTCTTCCAAATACCTTCCACCTTCATCATAGGATATTTTGATCATAAAAAAGGCACTCTCATGTATCTTTTTAAAAATAGTTTTCTCCTTTTTGTTTTCTTAATGTTCACTGTGTCCAGGTTCCTTTTTAGAGCCCCAAAGTGATGTTTCTTTATTTCCCCATAGGTTTTGTCCTTGCCCTTCTAGCAAATGGATTTGACTTGCTACCTGAGTTTACTTCAAGGTCTTTGGGTAGGCTAGATGAGTCCAATTACATAAATCATTATTGATTGCTATCAACTCCCTGTCCCTCCCTCCCATACATTTTTTTCTACCCCTACCTCCCACTGCTTTCCATATAGGATTGGAGGTGTCATTTTTTTCTTTCAGATTTCCAGACTTTTGGATAACAACAGAGCCTAAAAGTACATGTCAGCAGAATTTTTGGTAGCATTTAAAGTATAGAGACATTTTTTTCTGTATAGTAACCAGCTCTTTATCATATGTAGATTATCCATAGCATATCCAGTTTTAAAATTCTTAATGACATCTATTACACTTAATCCCTTAAACCAATTCATGGAACATGAGGGATAATGTGGCATTACTGCCTTGTGAGTATAGTGAATGTTGGTATTTGATCTTTTAGTTGGCTCCAGGACCATCCTTCAGCAGGGGTCAGGGGGGCGGGCTTCCCTCTTTTTGTGTTGATGGATGAAGGTATGTTTTGTTTCCTCTTATTCTGTGTTTGTTCCAATACAATAAGCATCATAGACCCATTGATTAAGAAGAGTTGGCTATGTTCTCCTGCCCCATTTCTGATTTCTAGATTTCTGTCTAGAGTAGAGCCATTTTCTCTAGGCTCAGAACACATGGAGGGCCCAGAACCATATATTGTACTTTTGTTTCAGAGTTGGAAGACTTCTGTGGACTCCTCAAGCCTTTTGGTCACACTAAAGTAGTGTTGTGAGAAGTGAGGTTGTGTTTTTATTTTTTAAAGATGGGATCTAAGCTCATCTCAATTTAGTCCTTTGCCTTTTTTAATTTTTTGGTTCTTTAGCTCATACACAGGGTCTGTAGGCCTTGACATTAGCCATTTGAAGCATAATGTGGAGTGGTATGGTTTCAGTTGGTATATTGTTATTTTAAGAAATCAGCAAGTGGCTTGTGGTGCCTTTTAAAGATTTATTTAGTACATGTTTATTAACTACCTCTTATGGGCTAGGTGCTTTTCTGGATGCTACAGATGCACAGATGAAAAAGGCAGTCTCTGCTCTCAGGTTGTCTCACAGATTAGTGGGAGAGAGACACATGTAAACAGCTAATTCTAATACCTTAAGGAGCTGGAGAGAAAATGCTCTGTCAGGGCAATGGCACGAGC
Organism: Lepilemur ruficaudatus; assembly: GCA_963574885.1. NCBI lineage: Eukaryota > Metazoa > Chordata > Mammalia > Primates > Lepilemuridae > Lepilemur > Lepilemur ruficaudatus. The sequence continues at coordinate 7,900 of CAUYRT010060718.1, forward strand.
AGAGGTTGAAATCAGTCAAATATATGGTTTGTTCAGGGAATCACAAGTAATGTAGTAGTAATGTGGATGTTGGCAGGAAGCAACTAGAGACAAGATTGGAAGATGGATTCGGGTCAGACTTTCAGGAGTCAAGATTTTTAGCTTTCAGAAGATTATGTTGGTATCCCTTGAACTCAAGATGTTGAGTCCAAGGTAACAATTCTGTTGACTTTCTTAGATCTTTTGTTTAGACTAGCAGAAGGCAAAAGAAAAATCTATTGAACTTGAAACAGTGACCCTCAACTCTAGGGTCAGTGTGAGTCAGAGGTTAAAGCATACAGCCTCGTGTGGGGCTGGGGCTCTGCATCAGTCTGAAGTGTATGTGATGTATCTTTAGCTTAGGGAAGGGACACAAGACTTGGGTTTTTGAGGAAGGGTTGGGAAGGAAGGATAGCAGAGCTGGATAGTTTTATAGCTGCTCTCCAGTCAGAAATTTATAGTTAAATAAGGTTTTGAAATATTGTGATGTCCCAAAACATACAGAAACCCATATTTGAAAGTAAGCATGCTCAACATCCCACTGTTAGGTATATATCCAAAAGAAAGGAAACAGTATATCAAAAAGATATCTGCACTCCCATGTTTACTGCAGCACTATTCACAATAGCCAAGATTTGGTATCAACCTAAGTGTCCATCAACAGATGAATGGATAAAGGAAATGTGGTGCATATATACATTGGAATATTATTCAGCCATAAAAAAGAATGAAATCTTGTCATTTGCAGTAACATGGATAGAACTGGAGAACATTATGTTAAGTGAAATAAGCCAAGCACAGAAAGACAAATCTTGCATGTTCTCACTCTTGTGGGAGCTAAACATTAAAACAATTGATCTCATGGAGACAGAGATTAGGATCATGGTTACCAGAGGCTGGGAAAGGGAGTGGGGAGGGGGGATAAAGTGAGGATGGTTATGGGTACAAAAATATAGATAGATTGAATGAACAATATTTGATAGCACAACAAAATGACTGTAGTCAACAATAAATTAGAATATACTTTAAAATAACTGAACGAGTGAAATTGGAATGTTCCTAACATAAAGAAATGATACCTGATTTGATTAATACACATTGTCTGCCTGTATCAAACCATCACATGTCCCCTATAATTTTTTTTTTTTAGAAAGGTAAGCATGGACACATTGCATCCAATTCAAACATAAAGGACCAATTTGGTTTACTTACATGATTCCATTTCATGAGCATCCATGATCAAATGTTGACTAGGCTTGTAAGAGCAGCCAAAGGTCAAACCATTTAGTAACACATTGAGTATGATAGGAGCTATTGGTTACAGTGCACCCTCATCCAGGCATATGTGTCATTATCCTCTATTCCATAGCCACAAGCACTATACTTATCCCCAATCCACCATCTTCCAAATGGATGCCATGTTTATAACAGGGAGCATGCTTGAATTGATGTGGTGGTCCACATGAAAACACAGCTTTCACTCGAGTTCTTGTCTCCTACTGCTGTTTTGGCTTCACCATGGGCCATCATTTGTGCTGCTTCTCATCTTTTACTTTGCTGTAAGATGCATGGGTTTCCAATCGCTCCATCAACCACAAAGGTTACCCCCTGTCAGATCAAACGGGCATCAGATCCTCATAGGAGCATGAGCCCCACTGCAAACCGCACATGCAAGGGATTCATGAGAACCCAATGCCTGATGATCTGAGGTAAAGCCAAGGCAGTGAGGTCCCCCACCCTGTCCCTGCTGTCAAAAAGGTTGGGGACTGCCGTTCTGCTACACATGGTGTTCCTAGTGCCCTGAATATGTCAGATCCAGTGTCTTCAGAGGATATATCTCATTTCCTGGGGGCAAAGGGAGTGGATAAAATAGTTACCTGGATAGCTGCATGAGGTGAAGTAGTTGTGGGAGCCTGTTCCATATAGACTTCCAATTCCTGTTTTCCTGTGTCTTACCCGTAACTTCTGTGGTACCTGGTATTTCTAAGTCCTAATTCTTCCCAAGATTCCTTGGGTGGGGGGAGCAAATTGGTTCACTTTTCATAGGCATCTCCTTCTACAGGCACTTATGTTCTAACTTACTCTACTCTCATAAATCAATATGCATTCCTCTCACCATTTCCCTTCTTCAAAACATTTGTCGACAGTTCTCATGCACTGATGTCTCCTTTCCTATTTTCTTAGTCTGAGTGGACTCTGCCTGTCTCTCTCTCTTTCTCTCCCCCTCCCTCTCTCTCCCCCCCATACATTGTTTTTATTTGTGTTATTTTAATTCTTTTAATCAGGCTTCAGGAGGGAGAAAGAGAATCACATGTGGTCAATCTGCCATATTTAATTGGAAGTCAAACTGTGGAAGAATTTTTAAAATGTAGTTTTCTTTACCTCATGCTGAACTTAACATGGCCTTAAAATCTACCTCTGGTCTTCTGAATAAAAATAGCATTATATTTGGATAGGTGACAAGGTTTTCTCACTAAATTTTAAAGATAAAAGTTGAATGTTACTGTAAATTAAAATGTATTTAGCACTTCCTGACACTGAGCATGGTAAATGAATAAATGAGTGAATCAGTGAAAAAAGGGAAAGCTACTATAATAGGTATTCTAAGTTTACCACTCCAGCTCCACTCTATACCCTTGTCTATCCTACTCTGTACCCCTGCAGCCTGACTTCTATGGACTGCGTCACCCAGGATCCCTGTCCTCTGGCTTCCAGTTGGTTTCAACAATGGGAGGTGTCAGTGGGGGAGGAGGAAAGGATGGGAGGGTTGATGATGAAAGGGAGGTCTGGGTATTTATTTCTCTAGCTCCCTCTCTGCCAGGTCACATTTGGCTATGGCTGTGTTTCTTTACCTTGTGCCACACCTTCTGTTTGGTTGCCCCTCTCTGACAACCTCAGCTTTTACCAGGTTCTGGTAATCACTCCTCTCTTTCCCAATTCAGGCCTGGGGATGGGAATGGCATCTTGCTGCTACTGGCCCAGGACTGCTGCATCATACCTTGTTGCTTCCCTTACCGTGGCCCACACCTTCAATTACACCTTTTGAATTTGCTGTTTCCTGCCAAGACCCTGATTGATACAAATGTTATAGTAGAGCTATCTCATTATCATCTATGTATTTTCAAACAAAGTGCTTTATTTCATGGTCCTAAATGTCTGTATCTGAAAATTTTGAGGTGACAGTGGGTAGTTTGATCACTCATCTTAAGAACCCCTTCCAGTTCTAAATCTACAGTTCCATATGATGCAGCAGTGGTCAGTAGACAGCTCTAGCTCCAGTTCTCTCGTTTTGACTCTGTGGATCATTGTGAATAATCCTAGTGGTGGATGATCATGAAACAATTTCTTTCTGCCTTTGGAAGGCAGTTTGCTGGAGTGAAAGAGTAGTTTGGAGAAGGACTATGGTTCAAATTCAGACTCTGCTACTTTCTTACTGTGTGACCTTGAATATAATACTAAACCTCTCTAATCTCAGGTTCTTCATCTTAAGATAAGGATATATGATAGACACTGTTAGTTACCTATCCAGTGACCATTTCCTCCTTCTTTGCTAAAAGAATCCTGATTTCCATTAGGTACGGAGCTGAACATTTAGTTGGGTGTTCTGATATTTGCAGCTTGTGGTAGACATTACTAGTATTTACTAGCATCTCGTTCTTTCCTTCCAGGAACATGAAAGACTAACTTTCAAGCCCCCTGTAGTTAGGTGGGGACATGTGATTAGGTATAACCAATGAGCTATGAAAGAAAATAACCTGTGTCACCTCTGGGATGAAGCAGAGAAGAGCAAGTGTGTGATCTCCACGTGTTCTCTTACCGCTGCTGGGGCAACTAGCAGCAATCTCTATGGTGGAACCTCCACCAGTCACGGATCCCTAAGTGACTATTTGGAGCATAGACCCTCCGCAACTTTCAATGAACATGTAGCATGATTGAGAAATAAACTATTGTTGTGTTAAGCCAATGGAGTATTGAGGTAAATGTGCCAGTTAATCCACAACTGAAGGCATCTCTACAGGTATAGGATATTATCTTTTTCATAGAGTTGTATGAATCAGTCTTTCTAGATTCAATTCTTAGCTCTGTTATTTATTAACTTGTATGACCTTAGTCACATTACTTAATTTTTATGTGTCTCAGTTTCCTCATCTATAGCATGGGTTTAATAATAACCTCCTTCCTCATGGGATCAGTGTGAGTATTGAATAAAATATTATATAGGATGCACTTAGAGCACAGCCTGGCATGTGGCAAGTGCTATGCAGTGTTTGCTGTCACAGATCACGTATTTCAGAGTGTCAAGTACAGTGTCTGGTTCTCATAAACAACTTATTACTTTATTACCTTTATTGCTGTTATAAGGGTTAGAATAATCTAAGTAAAGTCATTGCACAGAGTGGGCACTTAATACAAGGTCACTATTATTTGCTGATTGTGATTTTGTACTTAATCCCATATATATTCCCCTCCTCTGTTTGTTATCTTAGAATGATGTAAGTGTTGCCCCCCAAGACTTCCTGCACAACATGGGAGGTGGTTAAGTGTGTGGGTTTCCAAGGATGTTTCTGAATACAAAATAAAGAAGACCATGAAATGGCAGCAAAGCCTTAATTAAGCAGGGAAGGCACTAATCGGAAGTGGTGGTAGCCATAAATTTGAAGGCAAAGTGAGCCACAGAGAAGGTACACTCACAAGAATTAGCCTTGGATAATGAATATTTGCTTGTATTTGGAATTCAGAGCCCTTAAACACTGTCTGCCCATGTTCTTCATTTTGAAGATGAGGAAACTTAAGCCCAGAGAAGGAAAGGGGATGGTCAAGGTAATATAGTCAGCTAATAGCATAAGCAGAACTAGAGTTTAGGTTTCTTGACTCCAAGTTCACTGCTTCTTGAATTGTGTTTGTATTTTGAATCTGTGGAACTATACAACGTTACCTCCCAGTACTTGAGTAAGAAAGCCATTGTCTTCTTATTTCAAAACTCTCAGAAGCTTAGCATAAACTCAGAGTTGTGGTTTGGGAAGAACCAGAGGAATCCAGGTGAGCAGTGTAAGGTAGAAAAAACTAGGTTTAGTCTTTTACCATTTCTGCCATTTGGAAACTAACATCGAGCAACCATAAAACCCTGGACTTGGTGAGAAGATTAAAGTAAGTCTGCTTTTATGCCCTGTCTTTTACACAACTCCATCATCCATTTTGTTGATGCTGGTTTGCTCATGCCTTTGAATACATCAAAAGTGGCTTGACTTTCTCTTTCCTTTGCTGTTTATTCATTGGCTCTAAGATTGTCCTGTCCATTCGAGATTTTGGACGAGCTACCCAGAATCACCACGGACTTTGCTTCTTAGCCAACTGAAGGAAGGCAGAAATGAAAGAGGCCTGCCAGTGTGTTTCCTTTGTGTAAGTTTCCTTGGACGCAAACACAGGAGCGAAGTTTCTTTGGAGCAGCTGGTCTCCCCATTTTGAATTTTGCTGAGGCAGGTAGTGGAATTTTTTGAGGAAGTCTGGGTTTTCTCTGTCTCAGGAAATTACTGATAACATCAGGAGCCAGAAGGAGGTGAATAAAATAGAAAAGAAAATTCATAAGAGTCATGCCAAGATTCAGATTTTCAACTCCACCCAATTTCACCAGCTCTCCTTTCAGCTACTACTTGCTTCCCAGGAAGCAGAAAACAATAGGCTACTGATTGAATTTAGGTCTAACCTTTAGGCAATTAAAGGTGAGGGAAGTAAAATGAAGTTACATTTAAAATCAAAGTCCATATACTTCCATTAGGAGACATAGTCTGTGTCGTACTTTAGAAAGTGAGTCTGGTTCTGGAGCCAAACTTGGAAGCCCATTCATTTTGGTAATTATTCTCTTGTTCAATTTTCTAGCTGTCCATTTGGGTGTTAATCACTTCCAGGAAAGTACAAAGGTCTTATGGTGAAGAGAAGGAAAAGCATATAATTGTACCTAGACTTGGCCTATATCATGAGAGCTAGAAAACCCTGAGATCTTGAGAGAAAGAGACAGCTGTTGGGCAGCTGGACTTCATGGTAGGGAATATAGTATAAGGACTCAGTTGTTCCTTTCTGACTTCCTCCAGGAGAATTAGTTAGTGTCTACTCTCATTAGTTTCCCAGAGTAGGTACCATGTGATTTAGAAAATTCTGCTCATTTATCTGAATTTGTCTCAACACATAACAACTGCCACTTGCAAGTCATCTTTATCATTCTCTGATAGCTCTTTTTCTTATCCTTCTCTCTAACACTCATTCCTTCAGTCAACGAATTTGTGCTGAAATTCGACTATGTGCCAGACATAGTACCAGCACCACTGATATAATGGTGACTAAGAAAGTGTTCTACTTGTTTATTTCTGTGTAGTAAATCACCCTCAAAACAGAGTGGCACAATGCAACAACCGTTTTACTATATCCCATAATTCAGGAATTCAGGCAGGGTTCAACTGGGTGATTCTTTTGATCAACACAGATCACTCAGTGGTATTCAGCTGGCTGAGGGGCTGGTCTGAAGGACCCCCCCCCCCGCCACAGTTTTACTCACATGTATGGTGCCTGGAAGGCTAGGCTCAGCCAGCTCTTGTCAACCAGAGCACCTACATGTGGCCTCACCAGCATGGTGGCCTCAGGGTGGTTGGATTTCTTATGTGGCAGCTCAGGGCTCTAAGAGATAGTGTTCCAGGGACCCTGGCTAGGAAAATTCCTGGCCTTTTATGACCCAACCTCTGAAGTCCCAGAATGTCACTTCCAATGCATTCTCTTGATCAAGAAAGTCTCTGAAAACCTACCCAGATTCAAGGAGGAGGGAGATCCCACCTCTCAGTCAAAGAAATAACAGAGGCCGGGCACGGTGGCTCACACCTGTAATCCTAGCACTCTGGGAGGCCGAGGCAGGAGGATCGCTCGAGTCAGAAGTTCGAGACCAGCCTGAATAAGAGCAAGACCCCGTTTCTACTAAAAATAGAAACAAATTATCTGGATAACTAAAAATATATAGAAAAAATAGCCAGGCATAGAAAAAAATAGCATGCCTGTAGTCCCAGCTAGTTGGGAGGCTGAGGCAGAAGGATTGCTTAAGCCCAGGAGTTTGAGGTTGCTTTGAGCTAGGCTAACACCAAGGCACTCTATCCCAGGCAACAGAGTGAGACTCTGTCTCAAAAAAAAAAAAAAAAGAAAAGAAAGAAAAAAAAGAAAAGAAATAACAGAGACTTGGCAGACATCATTAATATATCACAGCCAGCCAGAGCTTCTTTGCTTGAGGAGATTATATGCTAGTGGAGCAAAAACCAGACTGGTCAACAAATAATCCAGGGGCTCAGGTCACCTTGAAGAAGTGACTAAAAAGCCTACTGAGTTGTATAGTGAATACCTTTTCAGGACTAAGTCACAAAGAATCTGGGGTTGTTCCCTTGTGCTATCCTGGAGAGTTCCTGTGATAACTGCCTATCTCCTGCTCAGAAAATCATGTCACACAAGGAAACAACCAACTCTGCTGGCATATATATGTGCACAGGGCACAGTGTTCATCCTAATGTCCACACACAGCTTCCCCCTCATTCTGGTTGGTAAAATCTAATTGTTTGACTGACTGAGGGGTTGCTAAATTGTAATTGTTTAAGCTAGTTCAATCAGAACTAATAATTGGTGTTGCTGTCCCATCTGCTGAGACTGTTTCCCCTGTTCTTCACTTTACTACTATTTATTCTTTTGAATTGAGTGTGAGGAGCCCCTTCCTCCTGGAAAAGTTTTTTTGACCACCCTCATCCCAGTTGGATTTAGTTGCCTTCCTCTGGAGTCCCTTAATCCTCCTCCTCCCAGCGTATCTCCATCATTTCTACACTTTTCATATTTTATTGTAATCCTTGATGTACTCGAATTTCCAACTGCTTCTCCCAAGAGATGTATTGTTAATCCAACAGACATGTCTGGAATGGGAACGTCAGATGTATACTAGGGTCTCTCTGAGAAGGCTACAGATACTGGGATGATTCATGCTGATACAATGTATCAATGCTGATACATTGATCCATGTGGAAACACATGGATCTCAAGTCTGGTGGTGAAGAATCATTACAAATACATTGAGTGTTCCAAAAAATGCCTAACTCTGAGTCACATAGGTAATGATAGGGACTATGCCATCTTCCCTGTTGTTGTCATGGCGTCTGACATATAGCAGCACCTCAGCAAATGTTTATTATGCATGAGTGAATGATGATGTCTATTCATTGAACATTTGAATAAAGTTATGTCAGAAGAGTATCGTTTCTCTTATTGTTAAATCCCCCTCTAAAATTTTACCAGGCTGGGCCACTATGCTTTCCATCAAGAAACAATGGATCACTATATGAAGATGGTTTTATATCTCGGTTCTCTGTTCTATTCCACTGGTCAATGTCCCTGTTCTTGTGCCAATCCCAAGCTGTTTTAATTACTATAGCCTTCTAGTGTAATTTGAAGTCTGGTAAATTGATGCCTCCCATTTTGTTTTTATTGCCTACGATTGATTTTGCTATACGGGGTCTTCTCTTGTTCCATATGAAGCGTAAAGTTATTTTTTCTATATCCGTGAAAAATGATGATGGTATTTTAATAGGAATTGCATTGACTCTGTATATCACTTTGGATAATAGAGATATTTTGACAATGTTGATTCTGCCGACCCACGAGCATGGTATGGTCTTCCACCTGTTTACATCCTCTGCTATTTCTTTTCTCAGTGTTTTGTAGTTCTCCCTGTAGAGGTCTTTTACCTCCTTAGTTAAATATATTCCTAGATACTTTATTTTCTTTGTTGCTATTTTGAAGGGAATTGAGTCTTTGATTTGGTTCTCAGTTTGACTGTTGTTGGAGTATATGAATGCCTCTGATTTGTGTGTATTGATTTTGTATCCTGACACTTTACTAAATTCATTTGTCAATTCAGGGAGTCTCTTGGTTGAATCCTTGGGGTTTTCTAGATATAATATCATATCATCAGCAAAGAGTGAGAGTTTGATCTCTTCTGCCCCCATTTGGATGCCCTTAATTCTACTCTCTTGTCTGGTGGCTAGAGCAAGGACTTCCAGCACTATGTTGAATAGAAGTGGAGATAGTGGGCAACCTTGCCTTGTTCCAGTTCTAAGTGGGAATGCTTTCAATTTTTCCCCATTCAGTAGGATGTTGGCTGTGGGTTTGTCGTATATGGCTTGTATCATTTTCAGGTAAGCCCCATCTATGCCTATTTTCTTAAGCGTTCTTATCATAAAAGCATGTTGAATTTTGTCAAATGCTTTTTCTGCATCTATTGA